>CM055274.1:68029327-68061827 GCA_029237695.1 Conchocele bisecta | reverse complement strand
TCCACCACCCCCTTCCCAGGCCACGCCCATTTTTGATCCCGGGTTCATCATTTTAACTAATCTGGAAGCATTGACTATCGATCTATTCCTGCTAAGTTTCATCGAAATCAGTCTGGTAGTTCGTGAGAATTTGACCTAATTTTCTATGACGGCCACCTTGGATTACATGACCACCTCCATTTTAACAAATATGAAAAGGTTTCACCCACGGACCATAACTTTGAAGTTTGACCAGCATCGGCCAAGTGGTTCATTAAAAGAAAATGTTTGAAATCCATGATAAAAGTATGACATTTCGGAGGCCGTCTTGGATGAAGTAATCGATAAATGTGATCATCTCCTTGATACCTTCGATTTTATTTATCACATGACCATATTTGGTCAATGTGTTTGTTTGTTTGTTTATTGATGTTTAACGACCTATCAACAGCTAAGGTCATGTAAGGCCGGGCACACGGGTTCGATCCCACTTTAACCTGCTGCATTGAGGGGAAAATCCCTAAATCAGAACAGAATATTTACATCGAGAAAAAATAAATATATATTCAGCCCTGAAATTAGAATAACCTGACCTGGTGCCAAGTCCAAACCATACCATACCCTTCCCCTAAAATAGTATTACGGATAATCGTAATACTCACATAAGGGGTATAACCAGATTCAACTGTTACATACAAAATGCCAAAGACGTATGTGAGGGCCAAACCAGGTCTCCAGTCGGAATTCCGGTAAGGATGAACCCCGATCGTTAAATTACCCATCGGATACTCCCACCTGCCACCCACTTGGTCGCTACTTGACGCCCGGGGCCCGCCCAATTTTGATCCTGGGGTCATCATTGTAACAAACCAAAAGAGCATTGACTATCATTCATTCCTGCTAAGTTTCGTCGAAATCAGTGTGGCAGTTTGTGAGAAGAAGGAATTTGACCTACTTGTCTACGGCAGCCATCTTGAATAAGCGACGACATCCATTTTAACAAATATGAAAAAGAGTAACACGTAGACCATCCCCTTGAATTTTGGTCAACATCGGCGGTTCAGAAGATGTGGAAAAAGTGTTGACGGACGGACGGACGAAATGTGGTAACAATAGCCGAAGGCTCGAGTGAGTCTTCTAGTGGCAGGTCCTCAACATATCAGAGTCGCTTAACCCCACGATGGCTCCCTAAAAGTAGTAGGATTAGTACTAATCTTACTACTTTTATGATGGGAAAGAAACCGGATTAAACTCTATGGTAACAAGAAAGCCAAAAATGTACCCGAGGGTCAAGGCATATCAGGATTTTAGGAAGGATGAACCTCATCGCTAAATTACCCTTCACATACTCGGAACCATAGGTCAATGTTACAAGAATGACTCAATCGCCATTGTCTTATCCACAAAACAATAGGTGAATGTCACAGATTGGTTAGCCATCAATGTGAAGAAGTGATTGGTGACATCTGGTAAAGGTCCGACACATATCAGGAGACATTAAGCAAAATGTGGACGTACATCGAGAATTGTTGATAACTATATTGATGATACCAACACCAAAATTGTTATGGCTATGTCTCACTTTGCACAAAAATAGGTAAGTCAAAAACCGTTTGACGCCATGATAGTATTATAGTTGAACTTTGATAGCTCGAACCCGGGAAAACTTGTCACCCATGCAGAATTCCTGTACATTAAAACTACCCGGGAAAAGTCGAACAACCCCCATTGCCTGGAACCACTATCATACCCCGCAGTGTAAAAATTCCACTATAAACACCATCAAAAACTCAAACCTGTCATATTACTGTCACCAGGTTAGTTGATTGAACTTCACATCTATTGTTGACCAGTTGACCAAACAAATTTCAAGTGGTCATTTGTGACCAGAATATGTTGTTAATTAAAGGGGTAATTCACAGTCCACAATCTGTGTCTGTTAATAAACGACCAACAGTGTAAATGTATAGAATACACAGTGACGATTGACAATTGTCAATGACGATCAACCGTAACTGAAAGGTAAGCGCATAAAGGAAGCAAGGTACCGTAATGGTGACTTGTTTCACTTAGTGCACTGACCGCATCAATTACGAACCTAGATCTGAAACTGTCACGGGAGGAAATCCTGATAGGTTGAACAATGGATGGCTCGAACTAATAATTAATCCCGCACAGTGTTCCACCTATCGAAGTTCCACTGTATTTGCATGCTCTCCAAAAAATATTTGATACTGTGTTTATACTGCTGCATAAGATTAACTGCCAGGGACTGATATGTCAGAGAAACTGGGAGATTTCATGGCATCTTGGTATAACTGAAGTTATTACAGTACCTGCTGACCATGACTGTCTAGTAAACATAAATCAACTCGGCCCAGGTGATATTATGATTGCAGCTTTCTGTTTCAGATTACCAACTTATGAAAAATGAAAATATCCAACGAAAATATCCAACTAAGTGTCTAAAACTTTATATGATGGCTCTTTATGAGCCGATTCGCCTGTATCTACAAGTTTTCCAACACTGGTAATGTACATGAAGTTTCAATCTGTAGGATTGGTTAATATGAGCTGAGCACGTGTGAGACATAAAGGATATTCCATCGTATATGTTTGAATAGCAGAAAATAATACACAAGTGAGCACATGTGAAGTCTCTTCCTTCCACATAAACAATGAGTGAGAGTGGTGAACAAGTTGCATGCATGAACACCGATGGACAAGAAAGTATTAGTTACTGCTATTCAAGCATGTACAATGGAATACCCAAATTGTTAGACATCTTTCTGGGATAGATATGTATATTGGGTCTGTTTTTTAGATTATATCAATGAATTCTTATGTGTATGAAATAAAATAAAATAATGCTTTTGTTCTAATAATAGGCACCTCCCTCTCTAATATTAACCACTCATATATTTCAAACATTAGTCTCTTTGTTTGTGTCATGATAATAAGTAACACTGATGGATGTACCCCTCAAACACTTTAACACAAATTTCATTTGACCTTGAACTTGGGCACAGGGGCCACATGAGAGGACCACAGAATGAGTACATAAAGTTTCAAGCCAGTCCGACTTAATGTTACAGAGATAGTAGGTCCCTGAAGACCTTAATACAAATTTCGGACAGACACAGACACACAGACGGACGGATAGACAGCTGACCGACAGACAGGCGGATTGATGCATAGACAGGGTGGCAATTATATGTTCTTGGGGTATATAAAAATTGTATAGACAAGGGAGCATTTATTACATTAATAATATGCCATTATGTATTAGAATAATTGCGTCCCCTCCCCCCTACCCCGGGGGCTCTGCAATAATGGAGATCACAAGTGGCTATATGTGGCTGGAGAAATGGGGATTATGGGATTTGTGACCAGTGTGGCTCATCAAATAGCACACTCCTGTAGCCGCATAACAATCTATATTGCATGTTAGAAGCAGGGAGAATGTTTCATTGATGAAATATTGAATGGTGCAGATTATTATCAGACTGTTCCGATGCACAGGCTGATCTGGATCTCCACTGGTCACAAAACCCATAAGCCCAATTTCCCCAGTCACATATTACATCACAAAACGTGATATTTCAATTGGTTTTTGAATGAGAAGAGAACAAACTGTGACTGTAAATATGAGTGGGGGCTACTATTAGCACAAATATGGTACACATATATTTACTCAACTCCCAGATGCCAATGTTGTAAATTGTGGTGGTAGACCACAACTAATAGTGTCTGAAAACTGATCAAAACAAATGAGACAATTATTTCATATCTCATAAAAAACAGTTACAAAATCTACAATATTTTCTGTAAATGGCATCAAAAGTTGACAAACTATTCAGAGCAACTGCAGAATAGAATTCCACATTAAATTTTGCAAAACAATTTAGACAACTTTCAACTACATTAACAGAAAATATCAGTTTCATTGCATATCTTCTTATGTACAAATCACATGGCTTGTCTCAAATATGCATCAATAGATGTCTGTCTTCATCAATTCATTTGGCAATGGAAAGAACCGGTCATTTTCGGACAACAACAACAGCCAAGTCACTGCAATTTCTTAAGAGTCTGCGCAATATTTATGCTAAAGCAGAGCAGTCACCACGACTTGACATCGCCATATAGTATATATACTGAGTGACAAAAGAAACCGTTCAGTCCCATAATACTGGATTTATCTGGGCGTTGGATCAGGCGTCATATCACGTTTTGTAGTATTTGTTCCTCTAGTAGGGCAGCTTGCTACTGACTGACATGTTGCGGCTGGATCGGTCTGGCTCTTGCACGTCGTCTGAGCTCGTCCCAGATATGCTCCACGGGATTTAGGTCTGGACTAAGTGACTGTACGACGTTAACACTTCTTCACAAAAGAACTGTATGCTGACATGACAGCAGCGGTATGGGGCCTGAAGTTGTCTTGCAGGTACAGTGTCAGGCCATTATTCCTCATGAATGGCCCATTGGAGTATGTTGTCTCTTCAGATCATGGCATCTATAGGTCAATTTTTACAGTAATGGCTGATACCAACCCAAATCATCACCTCCGAATCAGTTTGCCCCAATGACAACAGCAGGCTCATCTTTCTCCACATGTACACGATGTCGGCCAGATGTCAGCCATCGGTGTGTAACTGCCACTGAATTTGCTCTCGTCAGAAAACAGAACTGTTGCCCAGTGGTGACGTGCCAATCCAGAGTGCGCCGTTGCCCACGCCAATCTGTCTCGACGATGTCTTTGTGTCAGAATTGGCTCAACGTAAGGATGTCATGGTCGCATCCCATCAGCACGTAGATGACGGAGTACTGTGTGCTCATTAATAAGACAGTTGTGCGTCCTAATTGTCTCACTGGTAGAAAATAAACAAAAGACCACAAAAAAATAAGATAGAGGTGCAAGGGTTAAGGTTAGTACGAGAGAAAACTCCATATTTTTCTTGGTTTCTTCTTCAACCCTTACACCGCTATCTTAATGTTTTTGGCGTCTGCTGTTTATTTTCTATTTTCAATTTTTATCATCAAAAACATGCTTTGACAGCACTTTAGAATAATTTACAACATGCTTTGACAGCACTTCAGAATCATTTCCATTGGAAATGATTCTGAAGTGCTGTCAAACCATGTTTTTATTGAGAAATAAGGCAAGATATAAAAGCAACAGCAGACGACAATTGTTGTGTGTAGCGGTCTAAGGGTTAATGTAGTGCGGCTGCACTGATAGGTAATACATGGCACCAATTCTACATGAGCATGAATCTCATCTATCACTAGCGAATGTCCAATTTCAACTGGTCGCTTTAATAACCGTTGTTATTAAGTGTCTAAAAGATTGATACACAGAGCAATGACCGGCCTTATATACGGATAATACAGCTAATACAACAGACACTGGTCCTGCACAAATGTAGTTTGTTTGCCTCGTCATTTTGTGTACCTACCCATGTATGATCGATTGATTGATTATGTTTTACTTCCATTCATCAGCAAGGTACGTCCTATATAGAGTCTGCATCAAATGAGGAGAGTACAGAACAGTCAGTTTTAAAATTAAAACAAGAAAGACAAGAACTGGCATCGTTAAACGAAGCTAATCCCCTCGCTGGCAGCCTTGATAATAAAAAAAACATAAGTCCTCAGTGACCTTGACCTTGGGCGGTCAGGCGTGGGTCATATGCAAAATAAAGCACCATCCCTAGACACACATTGTGGCCAAATATTATCAAAATCGGTGAAGCGGTTAATAAGTTATTGAATAAACAAAACTATAAATGTGCCCTGTCGGCACACAAATGCCCCCGCTGGCAACCAAAGAAAACGAGGCACATTTGAAAACACACAGGGCCTGAGAAACCTGGATTTGTAACAGCATGAAAGCAGACCATCAACACAATGCGTGTATGAAATATCAAGCAGATCCATGCAAGGAAACAGAAATTATAAGACATTTACCCAAGTGTTAAGGTTTTCGAAAGCACCAAGTATGTGACCTTGACCCTGGGCTTAGCAGGGGCGGGACGATCATGGAGTTGTCACAGGGCGGTAGAGGACCATTAAAGCAATGCGTGTGTGAAATATCAAGCAGATCCGTGCAAGGAAACAGACGCTACAAGACATTTACCTGAGCGTTAAGGTTTCAAATGCACAAAATAATGAAATATGTGACCTTGACCCTGGGCTAAGCAGGGGCGGGACGATCATGGATTTGTCACAGGGCAGTAGAGGACCATTAGAGCAATGCGAGTGTGAAATATCAAGCAGATGAGTGCAAGGAAAGAGAAATTACTAGATATTTACCCGTAGCATTAATGTTTCGAACGCACCAAGTATGTGACCTTGACCCTGGGCTTAACAGGGGCAGGACCATCATGGATTTGTCACAGGGCAGTAGAGGACCATTAGAGCAATGCCTGTGTGAAATATCAAGCAGATGAGTGTACGGAAACAGAAATTATAAGACATTTATCCGAGCTATGAGGTTTCAAATGCACCAAGTATGTGCCCTTGACCCTGGGCTTAGCAGGGGCGGGACATTCGTGGATTTGTCACAGAGCGGTAGAGGATTATTAAGAGCAATGTGTGTGTGAAATATCAAGCAGATCTGTGTAAGGACATTTACCCGAGTGTTAAGGTTTCGAACGTATGTGACCTTGACATTGGGCTTAGCGGATTGGGACGATCCTGGATTTGTCACAGGGCGGTAGAGAACCATTAAATCAATGCGTGTGTGGAATATCAAGCAGATGAGTGCAAGGAGACATTTATCCGAGCGTTAAGGTTTCAAATGCACCAAGTATGTGACCTTGACCCTGGGCTTAGCAGGGGTGGGATGATCATAGATGTGTTTCAGGGCGGTAGAGGACTGTTAGAGCAATGTGTGTGTGAAATATCAAGCAGATCTGTGAAAGGAAACAGAAAGTATAAGACATTTTCCCGAGCATTTAGGTTTCGGATGGATGGACGTACGGACGTATGAACAGACGGATGGGGATGTATGGATGCCGGTAACACTATATGCCCCCTTCACAATTCGGTGGCAGGGGCATAACAAAGCACCATCCATAGACACACATTGTGGCCACATATTATCAAAATCGGTGAAGTGGTTCATGAGTAATTGAACAAGAGTTGTCAGAAGACAACGAAGCGAGCCTGGTGTTGCTTTAGTTCAGTGAATACCAAGAAATTGTGTTAAAGGAAACAGAAATTAAAACAAATTTCCTCCAATGTTAAGTTTGCGAAAGTGCCAATATTGTGAACTTGACCTTGGGGTACTGAGGGTCGTGGATTTGGCATGGCATGATAGAGAACCATTAAAGGAAGGGCTATGTAAAATATCAAGAAGAGCGGTGAAAGGAAACAGAAATAAAAGCAAATTTCCCCAACGTTTTTGAATTTATGAAGACGAACAAATGGACAGACACTGACTACGACTGTGAGGGTATGCCATAAGCACTCGTTTCTTTTAAAAGGGCGCTAAAAATGAGAGGTGTTACAACGTACTCACGCACGTACGTACGTACGCACGCACGCACGTATGTTCATGGACGAATGTTACACTCTTGCCTATCGGCGAGGGGATAAAAATGTGGCACGTCACCACACAGATGGTGCCTGGTGGCAGATTGGAGAAACTTCAACAAACTTCTTATCCGGACCCATGGACACACACACAGACGTTCCAGATAAGGAATTGGACAATAGGCAATAACGTTATTGGGCATAATTTCTATATCAATTTGGTTTTTCATGATTGCAAAATATAAAACTTGCCTTAGAATAATATGCAATTCTTATTAGGCAATATGTCAATAGTTTTTCCCAAGATTTCACAAGATTTTCTTGAAAAACTTCTGAATAATATTTGGCAGTACTCATAAGATTTTCGACATACTGAGCACTGGCAATTTTAGTTGCTTCTTTGTACTTCTGATTTTCGAAGGATTTTCAATTGAAAGTGGAAAAATGAATGGGTTTAATTAAGTCCAAGCAACAGCTAAGGTCATACAGAGATAAGATTTCATGCAAAAGACAAGTGGGATTTCAAATGAATGTATGTTTATGCCACCGCCACCGAATGGTGAAGGGGGCATATAGTGCTACCGGCGTCTGTATGTCCGTACGTCCGTCCCAAAACCTTAACGCTCGGGTAAATGGCTTATAATTTCTGTTTCCTTGCTCGGATCTGCTTCACATTTCACACACACATTGCTCCAATGGTCCTCTACCGCCCTGTGACAAATCCACATTTGTCCCACCCCCGCTAAGCCCAGGGTCAAGGTCCTCTAACACCCTGTGACAAATCAACATTTGTCCCGCCCCCGCTAAGCCCAGGGTCAAGGTCACAGACTTGGTGCGTTTGTAACCTTAACGCTCGGGTAAATGGCTTATAATTTCTGTTTCCTTGTTTCAAATGTGCCTCGTTTTCTTTGGCTGCCAGCGGGGGCTTTCGTGTGCCGACAGGCCACATTTCTAGTTTCAAATGTATTTGTTGCTGTGACCAGAGAAGTGGGGCTAATTGGATTTGTGGCCAATGTACATCCGCACAGTCTGATCAGGATCTGCACTGTTCGGTCTGTTCGCCATTATTTCAATGAAGTACCGTCATGCTTCTAATAAGGATTATAGATTGTCATCAGGCTACAAGAGTGAGCTATTTGATCAGGATTTACAATGGTCACAAATCCCATAATATAAGCCCATTTCTCCAGTCACAGCCACATTTAAGCAAATACGCAGCTGGATGCCTGGTTTCATACAAATACACATGTTCTTGACGCGCTACGGCCGATTCTGTCGATCCAAGTGGGAGTAATAATTGCAACTACAGGTTTATATGTAAATGACAGACTGGCTGCCGCAGTGTTATGCCGAAATGATATGTTTTCTACGACATAACAATGCATGTTCAAGGCGTTTCACTCCCAACTGGACCCTGTGACAAATCCACATTCGTCTCGCCCCCGCTAAGCCCAGGGTCAAGGTCACAGACTTGGTGCGTTCGAAACCTTAACGCTCGGGTAAATGGCTTATAATTTCCATTTACCCGAGCGTTAAGGTTTCGAACGTACCAAGTCTGTGACCTTGACCCTGGGCTTAGTGGGGGCGGGACGAATGTGGATTTGTCACAGGGCGGTAGAGGACCATTGGAGCAATGTGTGTGTGAAATGTGAAGCAGATCCAAGCAAGGAAACAGAAAGTATAAGCCATTTACCCGAGCGTTAAGGTTTCGAACACACCAAGTCTGTGACCTTGACCCTGGGCTTAGCGGGGGCGGGACGAATGTGGATTTGTCACAGGGCGGTAGAGGACCATTAGAGCAATGCGTGTGTGAAATGTGAAGCAGATCCGAGCAAGGAAACAGAAATTATAAGCCGTTTACCCGAGCGTTAAGGTTTCGAACGCACCAAGTCTGTGACCTTGACCCCGGGCTTTGTGGGGACGGAACGAATGTGGATTTGTCACTGGGCGGTAGAGGACCATTGGAGCAATGTGTGTGTGAAATGTGAAGCAGATCCGAGCAAGGAAACAGAAATTATAAGCCATTTACCCGAGCGTTAAGGTTTCGAACGCACCAAGTCTGTGACCTTGACCCTGGGCTTAGCGGGGGCGAGACGAATGTGGATTTGTTACAGGGTGGCAGAGGACCATTGGAGTAATGCGTGTGTGAAATGTGAAGCAGATCTGAGCAAGGAAACAGAAATTATAAGCCATTTACCCGAGCGTTAAGGTTTCGAACGCACCAAGTCTGTGACCTTGACCCTGGGCTTAGCGGGGGCGGGACGAATGTGGATTTGTCATAAGGTGGTAGAGGACCATTGGAGCAATGCGTGTGTGAAATGTGAAGCAGATCCGAGCAAGGACACAGAAATTATAAGCCATTTACCCGAGCGTTAAGGTTTCGGGACGTATGTACGGACGCCGGTAACACTATATGCCCCCCTCACCATTCGGTGGCGGGGGTATAAAGAGGCCCAAATTAGCCTGTATCTCTCACATGAGATCCTATGTTTCACTCCAATCTGAACGAGCCTTAGTAGTCTATTATTACTACCAAACTTTATTGGATATCTGACAATGATATACATTGAAAATGGGGTATAAAATGCATTATATTTTGTAAATGTCGTTGTGTGACTGAAGTTATGGGGCTTATGGGATTTGTGACCAGTGTAGCTCCTGATCAAATAGCACATTCCTGTAATCTGACAACGCTCTATATTGCTTGTGAGAAGCATGGCGGGCGTTTCATTAATGGAATGGCGAACAGTGCATATCCTGATCAGACTGCAGATGCACAGGCTGATCTGGATCTACACTGGTCGCAAAACTCATAAGCCCCATTTCTCAAGTCACAGCCACAAATGAGGTTGGAACCTAATATTGATGCAAAATTCAGAGCTCTAGCAAATGTGACTTCCTAATAACCTCTGGCATTGTTGTAAATTTTCAACATCCATATATGGAAAATAAGACTTGTACCAGTGTGATTGTAAGTCTCGAGCAGACGACAATATTTCTTTGCAGCGCTATAAGGGCTAGACCAGTCGATCACGGCAGATGATTGAATATGGCGATGCAATAAGACAAGGGTATTACCACGGTGATTTATACAGTTTTATCTGTCATTTTGCACAACACGTCATACTATGAAAGAGCAGACGCTAGAAAATGGAAAACTGATCCAGTTGTAAGGACATATCATGGAAAAATAATAATAACAAAATAATTCGAAATTTATAGGTTTTCATGCTTTCACAATTGAGAAATCGTGGAAGGCTCAGACACTTCAAAATGTCCTATTATATGGAAAATGAATTAACCATGTGAATTATCAACATAAAATAATATGATTCCAGATACTTGTCGTATACGAGAGGTTTCCTAAACTGATGATGAACTTCTGCGATAAACAATGCAACATTCAAAAGGGGGAGATAATCCTTGGCTCAGTGACAAAGCAAAAATAGAAATAAACTTCGCACATTTAATCATCATAAGGAAGCTACATACCAAATTTCAGGTGTGTAGCTAGTACGGTTTAAAAGTTTTACGAGTTACAAGGCAAAATTGGGAAATTCTAAGTAGTAAAGGGGGAGATAGAAATAATCTTTGCACATCTACTCATCATAAGGAAGCTACATACCATGTTTCAGGTCTGTAACTAGTATGGTTTAAAAGTTTTAAGAGTTACAAGGTTGGTGACAGACAGATGAAAGGATGGACGGATGGATGGACAAGGGTGGTGGGGCATAATAAAGTTGACCAAAATTCCAGAGCACATGCAGGATTTAATTCCATAGTTCTCTGAAATGTCTTTCAACCTTCAACATCATTTATTGAAATTATAAATCTTTCAGTCAAAAACGGCAAAATATGGACACACAATAATCCAGAAAATCTCATATGCCGGGACTACCGTATATGACAATTTCAGTTGAAGGAGACCTCTGGAGTTCATATATTTCTGCAGTAATCACATTTTCTTATCATTATAGCAGTAGAGTCCCAGGAGAGATA
Source organism: Conchocele bisecta (assembly GCA_029237695.1). Lineage (NCBI taxonomy): Eukaryota > Metazoa > Mollusca > Bivalvia > Lucinida > Thyasiridae > Conchocele > Conchocele bisecta. The sequence continues at coordinate 68,050,310 of CM055274.1, read as the reverse complement.
GTGATGTTGCCAGGCACACAAACTACGTCGCTCCATCACTCAACTGCGATACTTGAACGACAAAAGTTGAAAACGATGAGATTTTATTTGGCACACAACCCAACAAAATCAGGCCTTATGGCCAGTATAATTCTTCATCTGTAACTTACTGGAGAAATGGGGCATATGGCATTTGTGACTAGTCCAACTCCTGATAATTATGTGACTGGAAAAATGGTATTTATAAAATGTGTGACCAATGTAACTCCTGATCTGTGACTGGAGAAATGGTATTTCTAAAATGTGTGACCAATGTAACTCCTGATCTGTGACTGGAGAAATGGTATTTCTAAAATGTGTGACCAATGTAACTCCTGATATGTGACTGGAGAAATGGTATTTCTAAAATGTGTGACCAATGTAATTCCCGATCTGTGACTGGAGAAATGGTATTTCTAAAATGTGTGACCAATGTAACTCCCGATCTGTGACTGGAGAAATGGTATTTCTAAAATGTGTGACCAATGTAACTCCTGATATGTGACTGGAGAAATGGTATTTCTAAAATGTGTGACCAATGTAACTCCCGATCTGTGACTGGAGAAATGGTATTTCTAAAATGTGTGACCAATGTAACTCCCGATCTGTGACTGGAGAAATGGTATTTCTAAAATGTGTGACCAATGTAACTCCCGATCTGTGACTGGAGAAATGGTATTTATAAAATGTGTGACCAATGTAACTCCCGATCTGTGACTGGAGAAATGGTATTTCTAAAATGTGTGATCAATGCAACTCCTGATCTGTGACTGGAGAAATGGTATTTCTAAAATGTGTGACCAATGTAACTCCTGATCTGTGACTGGAGAAATGGTATTTCTAAAATGTGTGACCAATGTAACTCCTGATCTGTGACTGGAGAAATGGTATTTCTAAATTGTGTGACCAATGCAACTCCTGATCTGTGACTGGAGAAATGGTATTTCTAAAATGTGTGACCAAGGTAACTCCCGATCTGTGACTGGAGAAATGGTATTTCTAAAATGTGTGACCAATGTAACTCCTGATCTGTGACTGGAGAAATGGGATTTATCATTTTTGTGGCCAGTGTAACTCCCGATCTGTGACTGGAGAAATGGGATTTATCATTTTTGTGACCAGTGTAACTCCCGATCTGTGACTGGAGAAATGGGATTTATCGTTTTTGTGACCAGTGTAACTCCCGATCTGTGACTGGAGAAATGGGATTTATCGTTTTTGTGGCCAGTGTAATTCCTGATCTGTGACTGGAGAAATGGGATTTATCGTTTGTGTGGCCAGTGTAATTCCTGATCTGTGACTGGAGAAATGGGATTTATCGTTTTTGTGGCCAGTGTAACTCCCGATCTGTGACTGGAGAAATGGGATTTATCATTTTTGTGACCAGTGTAACTCCCGATCTGTGACTGGAGAAATGGGATTTATCGTTTTTGTGGCCAGTGTAATTCCTGATATGTGACTGGAGAAATGGGACTTATCGTTTTTGTGACCAGTGTAACTCCCGATCTGTGACTGGAGAAATGGGACTTATCGTTTTTGTGGCCAGTGTAATTCCCGATCTGTGACAGGAGAAATGGGATTTATCGTTTTTGACTGGAGAAATGGCACTTATCACTTTTGTGGCCAGTGTAATTCCTGATCTGTGACTGGAGAAATGGGACTTATCGTTTTTGTGGCCAGTGTAATTCCTGATCTGTGATTGGAGAAATGGGACTTATCATTTTTGTGGCCAGTGTAACTCCCGATCTGTGACTGGAGAAATGGGACTTATCGTTTTTGTGACCAGTGTAATTCCTGATCTGTGACTGGAGAAATGGGACTTATCATTTTTGTGACCAGTGTAATTCCTGATCTGTGACTAAAGAAATGGGACTCATCGTTTTTGTGGCCAGTGTAACTCCCGATCTGTGACTGGAGAAATGGGACTTATCATTTTTGTGGCCAGTGTAATTCCTGATCTGTGACTGGAGAAATGGGACTTATCGTTTTTGTGACCAGTGTAATTCATGATCTGTGACTGGAGAAATGGGACTTATCGTTTTTGTGGCCAGTGTAGCTCCCGATCTGTGACTGGAGAAATGGGACTTATCGTTTTTGTGACCAGTGTAATTCATGATCTGTGACTGGAGAAATGGGACTTATCGTTTTTGTGGCCAGTGTAGCTCCCGATCTGTGACTGGAGAAATGGGACTTATCGTTTTTGTGGCCAGTGTAATTCCTGATCTCTTGAACACTGGAGAAATGGGACTTATCGTTTTTGTGGCCAGTGTAATTCCTGATCTGTGACTGGAGAAATGGGACTTATCGTTTTTGTGGCCAGTGTAACTCCTGATCTGTGACAGGAGAAATGTGGGGGGGGGGGGGACTTAAATCATTTTTGTGGCCAGTGTAATTCCTGATCTGTGACTGGAGAAATGGGACTTAATCATTGTTGTGGCCAGTGTAATTCCTGATCTGTGACATGGAGAAATGGGACTTAGTCTTATCTTTTGTGGCCAGTGTAATAATTCCTGATCTTGACTGGCGAAAATGACTTATCCGATTTTGTGGCCAAATGGGTATTCTTGATCTGTGGACCTGGAGAAAAGGGACTTATCGTTTTTGTGGCCAGTGTAATCTGAATTGACTGGAGAAATGGGACTTAACGTTTGTGGCCAGTGTAACTTCCTGATCTGACTGGAGAAATGACTTAATCGTTTTGTGGCCAGTGTATCTGTTATGTGACTGGAGAAATGACTTATCCGTGGCCAGGATTCCTGTCTGTGACTGAGGATTTTTGTGGACTTTATCAGTTTTTGTGGCCAGTGTAACTCCTGATCTGTGACTGATTGATAATTTATTTAGATGTTATGCCCGTTCACCAGCAAGGTTTCCTGGAGACCTTTGGCTTACGGTATTTGTGGCCAGCTTAACTGCCAAATTGTGACCAGTGTGCTTATTGTATATGTGGCCAGCCTAACTTTATGGTATTTGTTTGAGACCAGTGCAGCTCACGATCTGTGAAATGTGATTTATGGTATATGATGCCAGCCTAACTCCTGATTTACGACTTAGCAGAAATGGTGTCTCATCGATTGAATGGTGAACAGAGTAGACCCTGATCAGACTATGCAAGAGTAGTCTGATCTTGGGCTACACTGGCATCAAGTTTCACGTGTTTGTCACAACTGTGTCCATTGTGTGACCAGTTCTGATTTAATTTACGATATTCAATTTTCCCCAAAGATTAACATCAAATGAGGTATATGTGTTTAGATAATTTTATTTACCTTGGTAGAATTGACACAAATAATAACAGATTTTCTGCATATGGCCATCTGTTTTTTATAGCCACATTCAGAATAGTAGTATGATATAGTCTGTAAAAAGATTGTCTTGGATAGTTTTTGTTAAATGAATGTCATTTTTACATTTTCTAGCTCAATATGCAAAAACTGTAAACTTGTGTTTGTAAGACACAGATGATGCACCCTGTGGTAATTGTTCGCAAACACAGTCTATGTTTGATTACAAAACTTTTCATAGTTGTAAACGGGGCATACATACAGAATGGCTTTTGATATGTTAATTTTCTGACCAAACAAAATAATTTTCAGACTAGTCCATTTTTGAAAAGGGGGTGATTTTTTGTTCTGAAATTATGAAAATTACTTGCAAAAGTTTAGATCCTGATGAGACGGCTCATCATGACGAGCTGACAAGAATTCCGCCACTGAAGCGTAACATGATCATGGGCATGTGCTAAAGTATGCATCACAAAAACCGTCAGGAGAAGTGCATGCTTAAAACAAGAAAAAGGACAAGGTTGAAGAAACTTTTTGACATAAAAAATGGCTACCTATGTGTTTTCACAACCATGTGAAGGTCAAAAAGGTCAAGGTCATGTTAATGGCAACATGAGTGTATTCCAAATGCTTCCATGTATCAAGTAGCCAAATATTGAAGCGATCCATCAAGTAATATTAATGTTATACAATGTTGAAGAAACTTGTAAAAATGTGAAGGTACAAAAGAGGTTATTGGTGGTATGAGGGTGTTCTGAATGATCACATGTATCAAGTGTCTAAATGTTGAAGCAATCCATATTAAAGTTATAGCATGATGAAGAAGTTTGTACAAACTTTTTGATGCAAAAAGAAATAGCTATGTATTTCCGCAAAAATTTGAAGGTAAAAAAGGTCATAGTCATGCTAATGGCGGCATGAGTGTATTCCAAATGCTCACATGTATCAAAGTTTCCAAATATTGAAGCAATCCGTCAAGTAATACAAGATGACGAAGCTTGTACAAACATTTTGACATTTCGAATGATGACGACGGAAAACGAGGTGACTACAGCCATGCCTTCTGTAAAAGCAGGCGCAACAAAAACTGTAGAAGTAGTTGACCGAACAAGCAATGTGTGACGGGACACACAGATGCATGGACAGGCAGGTGTACATTATAGTACCCCATATCCAGCGTGAACAACACATTGTATAAAAGGTACATTTCTGTGATTTATGTCCAATACAGCACATACATTTGCATATATTGTTTGACAAAACACTGTGAAGTATATAAAGCAGGCTTTGAACAATGCATACACAAGAATAATATGAAGAGAATGCCTTTAAATATACCATTTAATTATATTTGGTTGGTCAATGGGGAGGAGGATAATGTGGGTATTTTGTTGAGATGATCTAGTTTCTGCAAAGAAATATTATCATGTTTGGTGTGACCATATGGAATGGATTGGGTATTGTGAGAAACAAAACCTCAGGAGAGTTCGGTTGCAGTCTACCAGAAAATAGTGGAATATTTACCACCAGAAGCCGATTTCACCAACATTGCAAAGTATACTTATCTAGCAAAGTATACTAAATTGAGGGAGAAATTTTCAATTTAATGATTTTATTTGACTGAATTTATTACATTATCACAGCCATTTTGGCTTTGATAATGTAATAAATTCAGTACAATAATTCTGCATACTTTTAATCATCAAATATATGCAGTCCTTAGTTCTATACGACATAATGCATTTCGGGAAAAATAAATTATTACTCCCTCAAAGTATACTTTGCTACATAAGAATACTTTGCAATTTTGATGAAATAGGCTACAGAACATAATAACTACCGGTCGGCCCCGTTAGGTACAAAGGTCAGCATATGTCACGACAAAAGCAGTAAAACAAATGCAACAAGCCAAGAAGTAGTTCAATGTGAACTGGTTGATTGTTTGAATGAGTGGCGTGTTTGCTACATTCGTGCAACAACAGTCACATACAGGTTTATCTGGCAACCAGCTGCACATTGACCGAATACAAGCAGACTATATGATAAGAACATACTGTATAAGACACTGACGATGATACACTGCACCATGGTCAATCTGGCTTCGGAAACTTCGTTCGCTGAAGTTCCACCCGTCTAATGATGTCAGACAATGCTACCAAATAATGCAAGTACAACATTGCAACATAAACATTTCCACATTCTTTTCGAAAAAAACATTACACCTGCATATATATTCCATTGTACATAATACTGATAAAACAGGAAAATGTCGGCACACATGATTTGATAGCACTTTATAATCATTTCCATTGAAAATGATTATAATGTTCTGCCATAACATGTTTTGATGACAACAAGCGTTGTCAGAAGACAACGAAGCTCACCTGTTGGCAGCCTTCACTCAAACTTGGCACAGTTGTATAAAAAACATAAATATTATATAACTTGATCTTGGGTTAAGGGGTGCGCTGTGGACCTGGAAATTGGGGTCAGTGGTGGAAGGTGGGTCATGGATTTGCTATAGCATGATATAGCATATTAAGATGAATGCATGTATGAAATATCAATGAACTCCCTGAAAACAGAAGTTATACAAAATTTAACCCAACGTTAAGTTTATGAACGCACTAAGTTGGTGATTTTCTACAGCATGATAGCTATTCACATGAGGAATGCATGTATGAATGTGCTAATTTCTGACCTTGACCTTGGGGAAAGGGGTGGGGGAGTGGGTCATGGATATGCTGTAGCACAATAGAGGATCATCAGATGAATGCATGTATGAAATATCAAAGCGTTCCCTTTAAAGAAACAGAAGTTACACAACATTTACCCCAACGTTAAGTTTATGAACATGCTAAGTGTGTGACCTTGACCTTGGGGTAAGGGTTGGGTGGTGGGTCGTGGATTTGCTACAGCATGATAGAGTATCATCAGATGAATGCATGTATGGAATATCAAAGTGTTCCCTTTAAAGAAACAGAAGTTACACAACAAATACCCCAACATTAAGTTTATGAACATGCTAAGTTTGTGACCTTGACCTTGGGGTAAGGGTTGGGTGGTGGGTCGTGGATTTGCTACAGCATGATAGAGGGTCATCTGAGGAATGCATGTATGAAATATCAAGGTGTTCCATGAAAGGAAACAGATGTTATAAGACATTTACCCCAACGTTAAGTTTATGAATGTGCTAAGTTTGTGACATTGACCTTGGGGTAAGGGGTGGGGGTTGGGTCATGGATTTGCTATAGCACGATAGAGTATCATCAGATGAATGCATGTATGAAATATGAAGGCGATCCCTGTAAATAAACAGAAGTTACACAACATTTACCAAACGTTAAGTTTATTACATGCTAAGTTTGTGACCTTGACCTTGGGGTAAGTGTTGGGTGGTGGGTCGTGGATTTGCTACAGCATGATAGAGGGTCATCTGAGGAATGCATGTATGAAATATCAAGGTGTTCCATGAACATTTACCCCAATGTTAAGTTTATGAATGTGCTAAGTTTGTGACCTTGACCTTGGGGTAAGGGGTGAGCGGTGGGTCAAGGATTTGCTATAGCACGATAGAGTATCATCATATGAATGCATGTATGAAATATCAAGGCGTTCTATGAAAGGAAACAGATGTTATAAGATATCTACCCCAACGTTAAGTTTATGAATGTGCCTTTGTGACCTTGGGGTAAGGGTTGGGTGGTGGGTCATGGATTTGCTACAGCATGATAGAGGGTCATCTGAGGAATGCATGTATGAAATAACAAGGTGCTCCATGAAAGGAAACATAAGTAATAAGACATTTACCCCGACGCCGGCGCCGACGCCGACGACGCCGGGGGTATGCCATAAGCTCTTGCAGGCGAGCTAAAAATGAAAAACAGAAAATAGACAGCAGACAACACAAATAAATTCAGCATTGCAAGGGTTAAATAAACCACTTTAAGTAGGCCCTGTCTTCCTCTACTATGAACAAATAGAATGAGGATAAAGATCCATGCTTATAAAACATTTTGAATATCGTACTCAATACCACACAGTACATGTACGGAATGCTTAACTCATTCATTCACCCCTAAGCAACAACTACAATTGAATATACGAAACCGACTATTCTATTAATCAACCAGAAAAGGGGGAATTTTACAGACACATAGAAAAGATCGACAAATAGTGCAGATCCTGATGAGATGGCTTGTTACGTCCCAGCTCATCTGGATCTACACTATTGGCAAACATTAATCCTTCCCCCCCTCCCCCAGTCACTGGAATTGACCGACCTACTCATGTTGTTTTTCAGACTATTCTGTTATCAAAATGGGATATTGTATTTTTAGAAATAAGAAAATATCCACAAATGGTGCAGATCTTGATGAGATGGCTCATCTGGATCTACACTGTTTGCAAACATTGGGATAGAGATCTGTGGTATTGAAAGGGTCAACCCATTTCAGTGTAAGAATACAATTATTTTTGTAAAAAGAAATCTCATTATTTTGTTTATTCCTCGATGAAGGTATATGTTGTTCCCACTCATTTGAACCATCTTATTGAGACGTTTCAAACGAGTGGTAACAACATATACATGTACTTTCGAGATGTAATAAAGAAAATAGGGATTTTTTTCTCATAAAAGTTACATACTACTATAATTGTATCCCGTCTTTAATGGGTTAACAATCACAGGCCCTGGCAGCCAATGAATGCAGCATAAAAGATAGATAGTAACATCGCAACACGGCACTGGATTTGCAAAACCTTCGACAAACCATTTCATGCATATATGCATGAATTTAAGATTCCTATTATGGATATAAACAAATGTCGACAGAATGCAGTCACCATGCAATGACAAATTCAAAAATAGCCCTGAAAAAAAAAATGAAATGACAGAAATAAGACACTTGTGTAATCCAAGTCTCAACATTGATTACCAACTTATTATATCCTGAATATAATTTTAGGTGTATGATAAATTCAAGTTTCTATTTTTCCTTATATAATCTTAAAGACACTAGCTGTGCCAGATGATGGATGCCTCAGATATTCAGTATGTATTGTTTCGATGGATGAACTGCACACATGATATACAGTCCATAGGTCAGACATGGTCGTTGGTACCAACAGGTAGTAACCAACTAATCACATGGGTATACTGAAGTCAAAAATACTTGCTAGACATTCCAGACTGGTAGCTATTACAAATTACAGCCATTTTTCAAAATGGCCACCAGAATACAATTTTCCCTCAATAGCTACTGGTTAATGACCTGGTAGGAAACAGCAACATGTGAATTCTCTCATCCAAGTAATAATTGTTACATAATCATGTTCAAGTGTGATGTGTTGGCACTCAGGGTGGTATGCACATGACAATTCAATGTTCAGCTAATGCATTACCTGCTGAAGATGTTGCACATAACATTTGACCCCTGGTCTGATTGAATGGTCTTTGCTAGACCTACAGGTGTAAATAACTTTAATAAATTTGTCACAATGGCATTGGACTTGGTATTATTTCTCACAAGCTTCAGGAAACCGTTTGGATGCATATATGATGGTGATTAAGTACTCTGATATCGTCGGACTATTAATATTATGTCTTTGGCAAAGGCACAGGTGTTTGAACAGATAATCAGTATGTTGGTGTCATATGGGTATTTTGGTCGATTTTAGGTAGATTTGGGTGGATTTCATTGGTTTTTGGTAATTTACATAGTTTTATGCAACTACTAATGCTCAATCATTACACACGACAGAAATCATCAAGTATCTACACATTTACAGTTCCGAACTTTCGGACCCATTTTATAGTGTCAAAATACTCGAGGAATGAAACCTTTTCCAATATTTGGCCAAACTTTCCACATGCGTTGCTTTCAGACCGCTTATATCATCAATTTTCAACCACAAACTTCAAATTCGGCTTCTATCGATTGAGGAGATGGAATACGTGAACTGCATTTATCTGTTCATACATTTAAGACATTAAAAGTCTTACAATTGCACAATTTTCTAACGAGCCCTCCGAGCGGAGATACACACGAGGCACGCCATTTGATTGGATAGCAATTTTCCCTGAGATGTGTCAAAATCCACTACGACATCCCACCGTCACGCTACTATTTTATGACACATGTGTGTCAGCCAATGAACGTCGCGATGTAAAGATGTTTACCCGTCTATGTGTAAGGATGTGTAATAAATCTCTCCGCTCAAAGTGCTTGCTACTATCCAAGAATATTGTACGATATTCAGATAGATAATATATAAATTTTGGACTTGCATTGGCAGTTAAGATCAAATACATGAATCCCAACAAACAGTTTGGGACCGGATTTATTGTTATCGGTTAACAAATAAGGGTTTTATTGGTTAAAAACGTGCGCGAGTAGAATCTCTGTTTCACACCTTTGTACTTCTAGTTATATGTGTAATTCGCGGGAGGTGACGTAAATTGTATGTTGGTAACACTGCACCCAAACCACCAGATATACTGAAATAACCCATAAAACACCGAAATATGAACCGTTCTTCAAGAACCTGTGGGCAAAGGCCCACATAATCAACAATCACCTGACCAGTGATAACTGCGGAATTTTGTTGAACAAAATAATCCATAGCTCAAAAACGTGTTGACATAGCGTATCAGGGAATTTATTGTTGCAGAGGGCTAACATTTGTTTAACTTCTGCAATAGGTGACAATGATATACAACGGTTGACTATTTCGTGCGAGTCCGTTGTCTTGAGGCCATCCGAGTACGGACCATTAAAAACATAGGCACCTTGGTAATGTGTTATAAGAGTAGAACAATTTTGAACTGATTTTTTGTTCAATTATTGATACTGTGGCATTTGTGGATTTACCTATGCAATCACTGTGCACCCTTCACACCCTTTGTGCCTTTTATGCCCTATAGGTGTTTTAGTGACCAGAAGAACTTGACCACACTTGTTGTAATTTGCCCGAGTGGTGGCATATTATAATATACATGACAGTCTGTAACAGTTGCCTGTGGTTCACAGGCAATAAATGCTTATCGCTGTAATATAGCAATAAATGCTTACCTCACAGGGAAGTTATACTTACTTGGAGGGCTCAATGCACATGGCACAAAGGAGGTGGGGGTTATAAGTACCGGTCCGTTTGTGTCGATGTCTAGTGCATAAAAGAACATTACGCAAACACGTCTTATTTGGAATTAATAAATCATTGAACTACTTTCGGCAAGGGAGATAATCAATATCACGCGAACTATTTTCATACGAGCCAAGCGGATTGTTCTGTTTATGATTAGTATATAATTAATTATATTATAGTTTTAAGCTTATCTCCTGTGATATATAATGATACATTACTTTGTTACGTTATGGGTACTAATACATGTTGTTTCAATAGCGTATCTCTGTAACGGTATCGTTGTAGATGGAGTTGCAAATAATTTAATAATTATTACGTTCAAATGGTTGCGTAATACTGATAGCACTTCTGTATAACTGTGATTGTCGTAAATGGCGCAATAGTCGTGAGGTTAAGGTCGCCGACTTCAATGATTTAATTACCGATTCCCGAAAGGGTCGGGGGTTCAAACCTCGACGTGGTATTTTTTTTTTTTCTCCATATATATTATTTTTGTGATTTTAATATTTTCACAATTTTATGATTTTAATAAAAATATCTATAAATTGATAGAAACTTACCAACAATGAAAGTGTCTGTCTTTAAGTAATATATATACACAGACAGTTTGTTACTGTTTTTTTAAGTTTAAGTAATATATACACAGACAGTTTGTTACTGTTTTTTTAAGTTTAAAGTACTGTCTATACCATACAGTGCGACCCCGTTAGTACACGGAAGTCCGGCGACATACAACCTTCCGTGTTGCTTATCCGAACCGTGCTATATCCGTTCTCGCCCAAGACGCATCATAATGTCAACAAAAAATACATGTACACTGTACACTGTGACTGCGAATGAACGACGTCGCCAATGCCTATAATATGCCATAAGTTTTCACTGTTATCTTCGCATATAATAAATATATTTAATCCAAGAATTGTTAACGTCATGTTTTATTTATTCATCATGTTCATGTAGAATGTAGATCTACGCAGGTCCGTGCAATCCATTATTGTAAACCCGTGTAGAAAAAAAGTGTAGTAATGATGACGCAATGACCCAATGACCGATATCCTGTTCCATCAGCTGCAACATCACGGACAAGCTCGTGCGTGCGTTGCAATCTGTGTTTACTCATATGGTGAGCAAAGGTGGAAGACTCGGACCTATGACACCAACATAAATGCCTATTAAAAAATCCCATTATCCCACCCACCTGGTATCGTACTGTACATGACGTTAATCAAACGAGATCAAGTGGGTGGGGTAATGGATATTTTTGTAATGGTCATTTTCTTTGTGTCACACATCCGACTATTCCACCTGTGGGTTTGAGTACAGACCTGTCTAGACATGTTTTGCCAGACACATTATAATATTGCGCCAGTTCATGAGGTAATCAGGCTTATCACGATTTTCGATGAAGATGAATCTGATAATAGTGTACATTTTCTGTAAACGATATCGAATGTTGACGAATATTAAATTAGTAATTATTACGCATTTGCTCTGAAAATGTTATCAACTTTCCGATATATTAGCAGAAAAAAGTCAAATAATTCTCGGCGAAAATCTCAGTTACCGTATATAATAAAGTTGATTATCTCATGCACTGGCTCAATTATGAGTAGCGAAACAAGGCCAGTTGTCATGTACACATTGTGTACATGCGCGGGGCGTGGGCAGTGCTGTTACAATTTAGTTAATCTGGGTCGAGTTAATCTGCAGTTAATCTGCGCGACTGATACGCGATCTCCGATTGGTCAGCCTTTACACCTAATTAATATTCCACCAATGGTGAGTGCGAACGCATTCCGGAAAAATGAAATCGAGCACATAACAATTAGCACTGCTTTGTTACTGATCTTACTGATCTTATTCCCAGTTTGCTCGGATTAATTTACGAAATCTGCAAACGTGATCAGCTGCACATTCACATCGGTGAGATAAAAGGAGGCTATGCGCCCATACAAAAAAAAAATCGTCCATTTTGGGTCTAATATGGGAAAGAATCGCAAATTTAACACGATTTCTGACAATAGTCGTGTTACAAATTTAACACGATTTTGATATACAAATAGGAAAAAAATTCGGGAGCCAAGGCACAACCGTGTACTAACCGAATTCGTGTTATAGTGAAGCGTGTACTAACGGGGTCGCACTGTATAATGTTTTACTGTCCCAAAATCTATTTTTTTGGCTGTCACAATTAATTAATTTTCGGACAGCAAACATTTTTTTTATGAATTTGAAATAATTATTGTCCTCCATCTGCTCACAACACTGTTCGAACTGCGCCTGTGGCTACCACGACCAGAATTCGCTGGCCGCAAACACAGTAGTCATCGGCGTCTATTTATTAAATTATTATTTTTTATTTTATTTGAATTCCGCGTGAACGCTGCATTTTGTGTCAACACCATTTACAGAAAATATTGGTGATTTTCTAAACGAATATCGGAGAAATGCGGCTATATATTTTGTATATATAATTTTCAACACCATTTACGGAAAAAAATTACTGATTTTTTAAAACAATATCGGCACAACTAAATACGGTGATAGAATTTTTGTCAACTTTTCATATATATCGTTAATTGTCATGTTGTCTCCGACAGTGAGGTGTTGCGGCACACATCAAAACGACACGTCAATTTCAAAACATTGCCTAAGGGTCACAGCTGTGTGGTGTCATCAGATCAACACCTCGTCACACACAACTACGCATTATCGATTTTTTTCCCCACACAAAGCGACGTGTATTTACAACTAGATCTGTGTAATGTGTCGGGTGTAGCCAAAGACCTTACATAAATTCGTAATTAGTCACAGATGTAGCCTTAAAATATAATAGATTTCCTTAAATTACGTCCGCAAGTTGACAGATATTTCAGAGCAGACGTCATCGTAATTTGCCGTTATTTATTTCCAAAATTAGCCATATATTCTGTAAATGGCGTTGAAAGTTGACAATAAATTAAGACCAGATCAGTACGTTAAATCGCTATCGACGACAACTGACGTTCCGATGAGAGAGTAATACCGTTTACGAGTATCCAATGTTAAATATACATCGTTATTTTGTATGACTTTCGTAGTTTTTACCGAGAAATTCAAACCGTTTCCAATTATTGGGGAAAATAATATCATGATTAGCACACCGTTTCACTAAGCAGCGGCTACTCAGTGAATGGGATCACACGGTCTATTGTTTACACTGGATTAATAGCGGCCCCCATGAGGACTCTGGTAAATCTTATTTTTAAATAATACGACTGTGGTTTCTTCCTTTTAGTGATGACCATGTTCCAGCCGTTAACACTTATTTAGCAGCATTATTTATGTAGTTAGTCTAAACATTCTGCAGAGAAATTTGAATAGGACGGAATCGAGCGTTGTTTAAACTTAGTCCTGTTCACATGCACAGGTCAAAATATGAACTGAAAATGGCGCTTTGTGTGACAGAAACCCGTACGACGAATAAAAAAAATATTTTGTTATAAATATCACATATAGCGAAACAGCGGTAGCTAGCATCTACTGTTTTAATAATATGCATACATATTGTAATTAATGTTTAATAGTGATATACTTATGAATAATATACGATACTATGGTTTATACTCCAGCACTATGTTTTAAGGCTGTGTGATTTGCCTCAATATAAGCTGGATTAATTAATACTTATATTCATGCGCTTCATGAGAACATCAATACATTTAAAATATACAAATATTACTTAAAGGGGTATCGATATGATACATTTTAATAATATAAATATTGAAAATACACATTACAATCGCTTACAACATACGTTATTGATCGAAAATAGTCACTGCATCAGGCCTATTTGACCGCATTACCTATTGCGCGGGTACCTCATCATATCCCTGTTTACATAGGTAACTGGGGATATAGTGAGGTATGCTCGCTAATACAATGTTTGCGTAATGAAGTAAATAAGACGCTCGTGCGTAACAAAATCCGGTAAAGCTGGTTCCGTGGTGTGCTATATAATTGGGTTATATCATTAGGCCAGAACCGGGAACCAGGTAATAATAAAATACGTAAAGGTTAAAAGCATAAAGTAGCATCACAACACACTTTAGATGACTTCCTGTAGAACCACAACATGGCACCAATACTTGTTATTGAAGATGATTGACATCGGTCCCCATCGGCGGAGATGTTGCATTGTCTTTGACAATGAAGCGTCTAGAGGAGAAATATAACATATGGCGTCGTCTAGGCGAACCTATTTAATGCCCCAATTTGGGATAATCCCTATTTATTTCTGAATTTTCATCGTGACCTTGACTCCGGAATTTTGTCATAATATTTTTGATTGAATTTTCAGTTTTAAATCAGCATATATCTCAGACATCAACAGTTTTGAATACTATTCGGACACACATGATTTAACTTTCCGTGTATTTATCTATTTTTTGTATCTTCTGAATTTCAAATTTGCTCGAAATATTACTTCCGTACAACTGTATTTTTTTCCATTGACCTGTACTAAGTAAATTATTGGGATAATCTAGTAGTTTCCTGGGAATTTCTAGGTCTGACATCCGTCAAATTCCGGTTTATATTTGTCATGCCAGCCCAATTAGTTCACTAAATGAACGTTATCAGCTATAGTTTACATTATTGACATGTTCTTTCGACCATCTTTCTTCTAATTTCATTTACAACTTGTGAATAAAATCTCTAATATTGTAATTGTTTAGTCCTGTTTATTTTATGCAGTACCTAATTTCGTGTAGTACCTATTTTCGGACAAAAAGTAAACAATACCATTTTTGCATTCTAGTTCACTTACCACAACTAATTTTAGATATTTATGTTTCGAATACTCTTCTTTACTAACTTTTATTATAATTATTAAGCATAACAGGATAAATATTCAGATCGTTTTTATCTTTTGGACTTTGACTGATTGACAACTAAACCGACTGCATTGTTTTTGTTAGGGGAGGAAGGGCATGTATTAGAACTGTATACATGTAAATACACATTTCTCTTCTCAATTTGTGTGGAGTTTATTGAGTTTCACCCCTAAATTTATAACATTTTGATCCAATAACTAACTCGGAGCAAATTGCAAACGCGGAGTAATGATAATATATTTTATATTTAGGTCACAATTGATTAGCAATACATAATGTCCAAATTTAGGCTTAAAATCAATTACTGCGCCTGTTCAGAATTATTATTGTTACCTGGCGTAGATAATGATATGGCAGACAAGATATTGGACTTGCGAGAGGCTGAAGGGAATATAACGCCATACATATTCCAAAGAATCTATCCATATGCAGCCAACTTGATGCACATGATCGACTTCGAGGCATTTATATTTGGGAGTGCGAAATGTTAGCGATCGGCATGGGTAAAGCTAGAGCAAGTCCCAGACCCCGTTCAACTGTTGTCGTACAACGATACAGGTTCTATGCCAAATGATTGTAGCATGACACCAGAACTAACTGGGTTCCATCGCAGCTAGTTCTCGTAAAGTTTAATCAAGGAGGTATCTGACCCCTTCCAAAAAAATACACTGTGATGTACAACCCCGCTGTAGAACTGTAGAACCAGTCAAACCTGCGTGTGAACAGATTTTGCATCACCGATATAGCAAGACAAGTTTGGGTCATAGACCTACCCATTTCACAGAGAAATATCGGGATGAGAACTGTCACACATTCATTCCCCAAACTGCACGGCCCCGATCAATTGAACGCCGGTCGCCTGTGGAGGTACATGTATCGTCCCAAGAAAAACAACACCAGCCGTGCATACCTCAAACTCCACGGCCCCGGTAGAACTGTAGTCCTGTGGAGGTAACGACCCAAGAACGTCAGCCACCCGGATCTCAAACTCCACGGCCCCGTTCAATGGAACGCCAGACGCCTGTGGAAGAAACGGTCCAAATAATGGGTCCTTCCGCACACATAAATTCGAACGATACACATCACTCATTACAACGGGAGGCAAAGTCAGACCAAACTTGCAAAAAGCAAGAGGCACCAAATATGTACCATCTGCTCACCTGGTTAGGGCAAGCTGTTTCTGAGCAAGCATTACCTACACGGAAGGCCGATGATTGCCAACTTAAACTGAGCAACATATCCGATAGAATGGCAATTGCAAATAAAGGCTCCACCAACTGAATGCAAAGATTAATTGAGCTACAGAGGAGTAAAATCAAAGACTCGAGTACTAGATCGATCAACTTGTCATATTTCTCGGTCACGGTCAGCGAAACCCGAAACATTTGCAAACCAACAGCTAGTTCCGCAAATGGAATCGGCTAGTGCTTCTTTGGACAAATTGTCCTTGAAGAAGCCACCGCCCATGGGTATGGAAAATAATATGAGTACATATGCTTCAGCTAGGCCGAAAACAAGAGAACATGTTAATGCCGCCTTCGCCGAGTCTCCAGCAGCCACCAAAACAGGGTTCCAATTGATTGAGCATGTACTAAGCAGCTCTCAACACAATGTTATCTCACCTAGTGAGATTTCGCACCTTGTGGAATGCCCCTGCACACATGAAAAGGTGGTTCCAGAAACAAGTGCACCCACCCAGCCACCAGTGCACTTGGCAGCTACTACGGATAACCATCTTCCGGCAACCCTCGCAAATCAGAATAAAAGCAGAGAAGCATCTGATACAGATTCAGGTCAACATGAGCGACTCATTGGGCCCCTTGTATATGATAGTGACTACCCCACTGATGATGTCTTGTTGATAAACATTAGCAACTCATTTGAATCGTCAGTGGCTGGTGGTACAAATTCTAATTTTCAAAAGGGGGAGGAAGTGGTGGTCATCAAACATACATCAAACGCAGCTGTCCGTGAGATGCAATTGCTGCTACCCTGCGACACCCATCGTGTTGGGAATGCAGAATACTCAGCATTTATATAAGCTGCAAGTATTTCAGATATTAGACCTCCAGGATCCCAGACCCAAATAGTTTTTGGTAGATTGTACCTCCCAAATTACACATGCCAGCATGACAAATGAATTCTGCCAACTGTAGCACCCACTGTGGTTGTATGCTCTTACCAGTGCAAATTAAAGAATGTATTACATCTAAAACATGTGCAGGCACAGATGATGGTGGTAAGTCATAAACTAGCAGTAAATGCATTGGTTGACATGGTGGTGCAGCTCCTATATCATCACACACGTTAACTCTAGGCTGTGCTGTCTCTTCTGTAGTCGCTGTCTGTGAAGTTGAATATAGAGATGTCCCATCCGGCGCTTACTTGGTTGTACACCCTTATCACAGGTCACATTTGGTGTGTTGGCTCGCAATATGACAGATTCACTGCATCTGCGACGTCCATTTTCTGAGTGTTCTGCATTCCCAACACGATGGGTGTCACATGCATATAAATGCTGAGTGGTAATATAACTCTAAGGCCGGAGTTTTGTAGCAGAATCTCCCCTTAGAGTGTATATGGTTTTATTGCCAGCATATAGTGAAAGAAAAGACTAACATGTGCTAGTCATAGTTCCAGTAATAAGAGCTGAAGCCAGCATAAACAGTATGTGTATGATACACCAGTAAATATCACCGGTCATAATTTGCATACGTATTCCTTGGGGAAATTATAAGTTTTCTATATTTAGTCATTTACAATTGAATACACTTTACTGGTGACCATTGACATATTTACCCTAATGTTGAACTATCATCAGAGGCTATGCATGTGTAGTCGCTCCACAAATTGCTGGGACTGTCCCACTGCTCGATCTGTGCTGTTTGGAGGGTACCGACGCTTCTTCAGACAATATGTCTTCGAAGAACATAATGTCTTGGAGAGTCTATCAGTAAAATGACGTCAGCTGGTCCACAGACGGGTTCATCGTATTTGGAGGGTACTGACGCTTCTTCAGACAATATGTCTTCGAAGAAGTTGCCTATCAGTAAAATGACGTCAGCTGGTCCACAGACGGGTTCATCGTATTTGGAGGGCGATCATGCTTCCTCCGATGTCTTTGAAGAAGCTGCCTAGTGATAGAATGAGATCACCGTTCCCGCAGATCGACTCGTACTACATGGAGAGCACTAATTAATGCATTTTCAGACAGTATGTCTTTGAAGGAGCGCTTATCTACAGAAGGGATGATGGCCACGCACAAGCAGGGCACTGATGCTATTTCAGACAATATGTCTTAAAATAAGTCGCCTAATATTGAAATGATGTTTTCACAGCGTGGTGGTGCGAATACTTCTTCAGACAATATGCCTTCGAAGAAGTTGCCTATCAGTAAAATGACGTCAGCTGGTCCACAGACGGGTTCATCGTATTTGGAGGGCGATCATGCTTCCTCCGATGTCTTCGAAGAAGCTGCCTAGTGATAGAATGAGATCACCGTTCCCGCAGATCGACTCGTACTACATGGAGGGCACTAATTAATGCATTTTCAGACAGTATGTCTTTGAAGGAGCGCTTATCTACAGAAGGGATGATGGCCACGCACAAGCAGGGCACTGATGCTATTTCAGACAATATGTCTTAAAATAAGTCGCCTAATATTGAAATGATGTTTTCACAGCGTGGTGGTGCGAATACTTCTTCAGACAATATGCCTTCGAAGAAGTTGCCTATCAGTAAAATGACGTCAGCTGGTCCACAGACGGGTTCATCGTATTTGGAGGGCGATCATGCTTCCTCCGATGTCTTCGAAGAAGCTGCCTAGTGATAGAATGAGATCACCGTTCCCGCAGATCGACTCGTACTACATGGAGGGCACTAATTAATGCATTTTCAGACAGTATGTCTTTGAAGGAGCGCTTATCTACAGAAGGGATGATGGCCACGCACAAGCAGGGCACTGATGCTATTTCAGACAATATGTCTTAAAATAAGTCGCCTAATATTGAAATGATGTTTTCACAGCGTGGTGGTGCGAATACTTCTTCAGACAATATGCCTTCGAAGAAGTCGCAAAGTAGAACAAGTACTCGACTAAAAACACGGGATTCCAGTGATAAGCGTATCGAGTAGACAGTATCCTTTACATGGATCAATCAGAAGTATCATCCTGGGATGAAGATGACTGTGTAAGACCTAGGGGAGCGAGCCAAAAATGATGCACCCCGGAACAAAGCCAATATAGCTGTATCACCCATACCATGGACTTATTGCGATGGATGCCTCAAGTTAGACTTGTGAGAGACAACACCAAAGGCCCCGTGCTGTGTGTTGATAGCCCTGTGGACTAATGGCTAATTATGTATTGACTGTTGCTAAAGCATCTGCAGTATTACAACGATGCTCCAGGACCGCTGAAGATGCTGCAGAAAATTGACGTGAACTGCAGCTGCATACATGTACATGTTGAATATGTCATTTATACATGTTCCATGTACAATATAGCAATACATGTTGAATATGTCATTTATACATGTTCTGTGTACAATATAGCAATACATGTTGAATATTTCCCACTTAGCTTTGCAGGGAAGATTGCACACTTTGTATCCGTCCAGAGGGAAGCAATGATGAGGGTACCGTTGGAGCGTCTACTGGTCGAGACCGATTCGCCGTACCTACCAATGTTGGCTGGACCGAGAACGACTACCCCGGCCTATATTGGGGAGGTTACAGCTAGCTAATGGTTGCCAACATTCACAGGGAGCCAGTCGCAACTAGATTGGTCAGTAAGCGAGGCTTACGGAATACCCCCCGCATGGGCCCAGGTACCCCTAAATATGTAATATTTTCCAAGTGTGGACTTGTGACCTTGACTCTGGGCTTAGCAGGGGCGGCACGAACGTGAATGTGAAGCAGATCAGAGCAAGGAAATAGAAGTTATAACCGATTTCTCTGATGTTAAGTTTTGTAAAGAGACTAAGTATGTGACCTTGACCTTGGGATGAGTGGGGATATGTCACAGCATGATAGTAGAGCCTTAGAGGAATGCATGCATGAAATATTAAGAATTTTAGATGAAGTTATAACATATTTCTCTGATGTTAAGTTTTGTAAAGAGACCATGTATTTGACCTTGACCTTGATCCGCGGGGGTTGGACGGTCGTGGATTTGGCACAGCATGGTAGTAGAGCCTTACAGGAATGCATGTGTGAAATATTAAGCATTTTAGATGAAGGAAATAGAAGTTATAACAATATTTCTCTGATGTTAAGTTTTGTAAAGAGACTAAGTATTTGACCTTGACCTTGGGATCAGCCGGGTTGGACGGTCGTGGATTTTGGCACAGCATGGTAGTAGAGCCTTACAGGAATGCATGTGTGAAATATTAAGCATTTTAGATGAAGGAAATAGAAGTTATAACAATATTTCTCTGATGTTAAGTTTTGTAAAGAGACTAAGTATTTGATCTTGACCATGGGATCAGCGGGGGTTGGACGGTCGTGGATTTGGCACAGCATGTTAGTAGAGCCTTACAGGAATGCATGCATGAAATATTAAGAATTTTAGATGAAGTTATAACATATTTCTCTGATGTTAAGTTTTGTAAAGAGACCATGTATTTGACCTTGACCTTAGGATCAGCGGGGGATGGACGG
>CM055274.1:67840353-68028827 GCA_029237695.1 Conchocele bisecta | reverse complement strand
TAAAAAAATAATAATTGTTTGCTGTGCCGAGAAAAGTAAGTGGCGGAAACCGGATCTTAGCAGCAGCGACAACAATAACAACCTGCGAATGATATGATTTGATATATCTCCGTTTCAGATGAATGCAAAAATTCAAAACCTTAACGCTCGGGTAAATGGCCTATATTTTTCTGTTTTCTTGCTCCGATGTGCTTCATATTTCATGTAATGCGTTCTTCCTAGGGTCCTCTACCGCCCTGCCACAAATCCACACTCGTGCCACCCCCACTGATATTCGTTTCAACTATATCGCCGCTTCGTTGTCTTGTATTTAATTATACCAGATACGGTATTAATATGTACGCATTACGCAACCCATTCACAGTGATCAACATTCAACAGTATGTGAATATGAAACTGAGTTGCTATGTAGAATATAAAGAAACTTGCTGAACCGACTCCCTACATTAACCGACAAACTCTTGGTCCGAGATGATGCCGGTTAACACAAGTTTTCACTCTAATCACAATCACTGGCCTTTTTGTTTTTTACCGACCACAAACCGACCCAACCATGAGCCTTAAAAAGGTGAACCGACCCAACCATGTGCCTTAAAAAGGTGATTTTTATGGTGTTCGGACCGTCCGTCTGTCCGTCACACGTTCGGTTAACCACTTCGTAACAGTTTCTCAAACTGGCCATATCTTCTACATAAGTTGCTCAAGTTCTTCAATATTTCAACACATCATTCATTGGTATGTGTGCTATACCTGCCTTGTCATACTTTATATTACCTTGACCTTTTGACCTTCACAGGGCTGCTGAAGGACTTAGCAATTTCGGTTAACCAGTTTGTCACAGTTTCTCAAACTGGCCATAGCATCTACATAAGTTGCTTAACTGCTTCAATATTTCCATACTTCATTCATTTGCATGTATGCTACACCTGCCTTGCCATACTACATATGACCTTCACCCTTTGATTTAACACTTTTGGTTCACCCGTTTGTCAGTTTCTTCAATATGCCGCCGGTGGCATCCGCGTTCGACAGACTTTTTTTTTTTTTTTTTTTTCCTTGACCGACCCAACCCTGTGCCAAAAAGAATAAAAAAATTGAAAAAACTTTTTTTTATTTTTATTTTTTTCCGACCGACCGACCCGATCTCGCGGAAATAAAATCCGTAAACCAACAAATAAAAAAAAACTGGCCTAAGCGGGTAAAATTCTGCACAAATATATGGGCATCTAGAAGTTCATTCGGGCAAGTAAATGTTTCAAGCCCATTCGGGCAAATGTCTCAAAAAGTTTTTTGAGAAGACTGATTTCCTCATCTTCCAACGTCATTTATAGAAAATATCACAGTAACATCAAACAATACTACAAGGTCCGATTTTCTTTTGAAGTCTGCCAGAAACCAGAACACACATATCATCCAGTGTTTTTTTTTAATCCATTCCTTTCGGACGACACATCTACGGGTATGAAATTATTAAATAAATTATTTTTATTTTTGTTATTTCTCAATGAAAGTATATGTTGTAACCACTCATTTGAACCTTCTCGACGAGACAGTTTAAATTGTGGTCGCGGCATATACTTCTGAGTGCATAGAAGGAACATATTTTTCCGCAAACATAAGCGTATCCTCAGCATGAAATGGGTTACTGCATGATTTCCCGATGATGCGATGATGAAAGACGCACGTTCGCGACGTCTGCGGCACATCAAAAAAAAAGGCATGTTGATCAATCAGTAACATTTCAAAACATAGCCTAAAGGTCACACAGTTTACAGCCTCGTGCTGAATGATGTCATACGATAAACACCTGTTTGTTGACACGGCTGGCTGGGTGTTATCGATTTTTTGCACAAAGCTCGTCTGTGTAATATCATCATATGTGTCGTGTAATGGCATCTCGGATTTGGAATTTATATCCCCTGGCACTATTAAAATAGAATCGACATCTGCAAATTACGTTGAAAACTGACATAAATTTCGGAGCAGACATTATCGTATTTTGCCGATATTGAATTTCAAAATCGGTCCTATCTTCCATAAATGGCATTGAAATTGACATAAATTTCAGACTAGTCCATTTATAAACAAGAGGGCCATGATGGCCCTAATTCGCTCACCTGACTCCATGAACACCAGAGGAGAATGTGACATTGAGTTCATAAGTGTTTTAAAAAAATAGAGCTATTTTTAGATGGCGGTCATCTTGGATTAAGCGATGACTCTCATTTTACCAAATCTGGAAATGCTTCACCCAAGGATCTTACCGTATTCTTGCGATTATAAGACGCATTTTTTTTACTCAGATTTGTATCCCAGAAAGCCCCTGCATCTTATAAATACATGTAGATACATGAGCATTTTTTTCCACCCGAAATATTGACATAAACGACCAAAAATAAAAAAAATAAAATGCGTTCCTATATTTGTTGTTGTTGTTAGTCTTTGGGGTAAAATCCGGTATTGGAATATTGGTTTCGTATTCTAAACAGTTCGCGCCTTTACGCGCCTTTACTCGCGTCTTACTCGTTCCGGCCATGTGTCACATTCGGTACACATTTTCTATACCGAAGGCGAACAGTGTATACCAAGATCAGATCCGGTCGACATTTTCTCTGCCGAATCACAATCTTGCCTCTATCATTTTAATTATCTTTTGAAAACATTTACCGGTCCCATATCGGTCGGTGTCATTTTGCTGTGAAAAATATTGCATGACGCCATTAACGGTAAATCCCAATATGCATAATGCAAGCCGAAGTCAGCTGGCCGACATCAAACACACTGCGTGTCAAGATTTACAACACAAAGCCATATCAAATATCAACACACGCGGTTGCTGACGTCCGTTTCGTATTCGTCACTAAACTGGTACCCTGTCTAATGCGTTCCAGTGAAACAATACTACCGAGAACCACTCTATTTATGACACGGCAAACGTGTTTATGTGAATTGGGTCTTTATCTCTGACAAATCCCGGCTTATTGCATTAGCGGCCAGACCAGGCGGTGGATTCGCGTAGTCTGCACATGGTTTACAATGTTCGCCAATCTCTATTTAAAAAATTATAATTACGTCAGCGGACAATGCAAATTCGTCATAGCTATAGGCTGCTTTCAGCGTCATTTACGGAAGATACAACTGATTTTGACATATTACATACTGTAGGCGAAAGTTGTGTGTTGCTTTGTGGAAAAAAATCGATAACACCCAACTGTGTCAACAGGTGCTATTATCTTATGTCATCATTCAGCACGAGCTGTAAACTGTGTGACCTTTAGGCTATGTTTTGAAATTGCACTGATTGGTCAACACGCTTTTTGATGTGTGCCGCAGATGTGGCGAACGTGCGGCTTTCATCCTCGCATCATGGGGGCAATCAGTAACCCAATTCATGCTGAGGATACGCTTATGTTTGCGGAAAATCCTAAATATTTTCCTTCTATGCAATCAGAAGTATATGCTGCGTCGAGACGGTTCAAATGAGTGGTTACAACATATACTTTCAGTGAGAAATAACAAAAATAAAAATAAAATATTTAATAAATTTCATATCCGTAAATGTGTATTCAGAAAGGAATGGGTTAAAAAAACACTCTGGATTATACGCAGATATTGATTTCGAAAATAGTTTCCGTACATGGTGTTGAAAAGTGAAAATACATACCGCAATCAATAATTAACAATATAATACCACTTTCGGCAGCAATATGATTGCAAATATATTAACACGATTTATGACAATAGTCTGTTACACATTTAACACGATTTTGATATACAAATAGGCAAAAAAATCGGGAGCCAATGCACAACCGTGTACTAACCGAGCACGTGTTATAGTGAAGCGTGTACTACCGAGTTCACAGTGTAATTGAAGATACTAGAAAATGGTGAAATACGGACCGGGAATCACGGACATAGTCGGCAAATTACGGACATAGCAAACTATGATAGGGAAAATACAGACAAAAACGTCCAAGGTACGAATAAAAAAACAGTGTCGGGGAACAACAACAACTTGGCGAGTTTTCATTTTATTTTTTTTTGTTAGGAAAATTTGGTGCGTCTTATAATCTCATGTAGACATTTTCCCCCAGATTTTGGACTGAAAATAGCGGTGCGTCTTATACACTCTTGCGACCTATAATCGGCAGAATACGGTAACTTACTATGAAGTTTGGCCAGCATCGGCCAGCATCGACCATGTGGTTCCCGAGAAAAAGACGTTCAAAATCTTGAATAAATGGATCTTTTGGCAGCCATCATGGATGACATAATCATCCGATTCCAATAAATATTGTACCAGAGCAATCACCTCATCGATACCTTCAATTTTATATATGACATGAGCATATTCGGTCAAAAATAAAATTTGACCTCAGGGTCACCATTTTAACACCTTTGAAAGAGATTCTACATCGATCATTCCTACCAAGTTTCGTCGAAATCCGGCTGGCGGTTCATGAGAAGATTTTTTTTTAAGAATTTGCGCTATTTTTAGACGGCAGCCATCTTGGATTAGCGATGACCTCCATTTTAACAAATCTGAAAAGGCTTCAGCCATAGACCATAACTGTGAAGTTTGGCTACCATGGGCCAAGCGGTTCGTGTGAAGAAGAATTTTGAAATCTCTAATAAAAAAAGACCTTTTGACATTTTGGCGGCCATCTTGGATGACATAACCATCCGATTTCGACAAAAATTGCACCAGAGTGATCGTCTCGTTGATACCTTCGATTTGATATATGACATGACCATATTCGGTCAAAAATAAAATTTGACCCCAATTTGACCCCACGGGCCACGCCCATTTTTGACCCCGGCGTCACCATTTTAACAACTTTGAAAGAGAATTGGTACATCGATCATTTCTACCAAGTTTTGTTGAAATCCGGTTGGCGGTTCTTGAGAAGAAGATTTTTGAAGAATTTGTGCTATTTTTAGACGGCGGCCATCTTGGATTACGTAATGATGTCATTTTAACAATTTTGTAATACCCCTACCTACGGACAATGACCATGAAGTTTGGTGACTATAGGCTCAATGGTTACTGAGGAGAAGACGTTTGAAAATGTTCACGGACGACGACGACGGACGACGGACACATTGCAGTAACAATAGCTCACATGAGCTTCGCAGGCTAAAAGGGGTGTACAGGTCTGTGGTGTTGAAAGGGTTAACATAATGACCAGCTGGGGTTTGAGTATACGTCATGTACAGTATGATACCAGGTGGGTGGGATGATGGGATTTTTTTAATAGGCATTTATTTTGGTGTCATATGTCAGAGTCTTCCACCTGTGCTCAAACCCAGCTGACCATAATGAGTAAACACAGATTGCAACGCACAAGCTTGTCACGTGACGTTGCAGCTGATGGAACAGGATATCGGTAATTGGGTCATTGCGTCATCGAATGATGATGGCTACACGCGTTTACTACACTTTTTTCTACACGCGTTTACAATAATGGATTGCACGGACCTGCATAGATCTACATTCTACATGAATAAATAAAACATGACGTTAACAATTCTTGGATTCAATATATTTATTACATGTGAAGATATTTTTTGTTGACATTATGATGCGTCTTGGGCGAGAACGGATATAGCATGGTTCGGATAAGCAACACGGAAGGTTGTAGTTCGCCGGACTTCCGTGTACTACCGGGGTTGCATTGTATTGCGTTTATATCCCAGTACATTACATTAGCCCCACGTGAAGTCGTGCGATGTTGTTGATTCGCTAATGTTTGTTTGACATCATTAAAATACACGACATTAATCGTCGTTGTCAATAACGTCACGATATTGAACGGCAATGTTGTTGTTCCAGCAATTGCGACAAAATGACATAAAACAAGATTATTCTTAATTTTAACGCCATATTACTTATTTACAGCTTTGAATCTATCAGAAAATGCAGTGTAAATATAAGGAATAAAACCATGGGCGTTACGTTTATTATGGTGCATAATACATTTGGTCTGTTTAATGTTTGCGAGGAGTCCTTCGGACTCCACACACTTTAAACAGACCAAATGTATTATACACCCCAGTAAATGCAACAGCCCATGGTTTTATTCCTTAAAACAAAATTCCCTGTGATACTGTAAATTTCCAGGCAAACCGAGTAGCTGTGATAAATGCAAATGTTTATTGGTTTCTGTGAAACTGGACTTTCATTACTTTGTCCATTAATCTTTGGACGTAGATGGAAGATATGGTTTACATGCTATGGTAAATAGACTGACAAATTGTAGATGATGAGACCAGCATAGCCCCAGGTCAGGAAGTGATATCAACAAACCATTTAGATCCTGATCAATACAGTGTTTCTTTAGGAATGGCACACATGGCATTGAAATTGGGGAACATTTATTGTAACAATTAAAAACAAGAGCATCGTTATCACTAAGCTAATGCTCTCACTGGCAGCCTTGATAATAATATAAAACAATTTTGTTAACGCATTTGCCTTAAAAACAAGGTGAACATAAGTCCTCAGTGACCTTCACGTTAGGTGATCACATGTGGGTCGTATCCAAAACAAAGCACCATACCATGTGGCCAAAAAAATAAAAATATCAAAATAAAAAACACAATAGCTTACAAACAAGGTGAACGTAAGTCCTGTGACCTTGACTGAGGGTGGTCAGACGTGGGTCGTATGCAAAACAAAGCATCATCCCTAGACAAACATTGTGGCCAAATATTATCAAAATCGGTGAAGTGGTTCATAAGTTATTGAACAAGAGTTGTCAGAAGACAACAAAGCACGCCCGGTGGTGTTTTAGTTTAACAAATATCAAGAAGCTGTGTGAAAGGAAACAGAAATTAGAAGAAATTTCCCCCAATGTTAAGTTCGCTAAAGATTTAAGATTGTGACCTTGACCTTGGGGTTAGCGGGGGTCTGAGGATCATGGACTTAGCAGGCCATGATAGAGAACCATTAGATAAAGGAATGTATAAAATATCAGGAAGAGCAGGTGAAAAGGAACAGAAATTATAACAAATTTCCCCTAATGTTAAGTTTGTGAAAGCACTATAAGATTGTGACCTTGACTTTGGGATTAGCGGGGGTCGGAAGATCGTGGATATTTCATGGCATCATAGAGAACCATTAGAGGACGGCATGTATGAAATATCAAGAAATGGAGTTTTAGGAAACAGAAATTATAACAAATCCCCCCGCCACCAACGTTAAGTATATGACAGCACTAAGAATAAGACGGATGACATTGGGGTTAGCGGGGGTCTGAGGGTTGTGAATTTGTCACAGCATGAGTTTGGTGGAAGGACACAGAAATTATAGCAAATTTCACCCAACATTAAGTTTATTAAAGCACAAAGACTGGGACCTTGACCTTGGGGTTAACGGGGGTCTGAACATCTGTATTGTCACTGTATGATATAGAATCATTAGAGAAAGGCATGTGTGAAATATCAAAAGGTTTGTTGAAAGGAAACATGAAATATTAAAAATTTCCCCGAACGTTAAGTTTTTTAATTTTTGAGGACGGATGGACGGACGGACGGAATGACGAAAAGTATATACCTCGCGACATATGCCTTGGGTATAACAATGAAAGGTGTTATTATACGTACGCACATGGACTAAAGTAATTTGACATTGACATTGAGTACAGGGGCCGCACGGGTGGGGCGTAGAATGAAAATAAGAATCATGATAAACACCCATGTAAAGTTTTGAGTGAATTGGCGAAGCGGTTTCAGAGATACAGTGTTCTTAAAAAGAATGACAATATATATATGGACCATGATACAAGGCTTTGATAGTATACCGAAAAACCTTAACCAAAAACATTAACCGGACGCACGGACGCATGGACGTACGTACGTACACCAATGTGCTGACTATATCGCGCTGTCAACTGGGCGCGACAGAAATGAAAGGTGTTACGAATGCAAGCACGTACATACGCACGCACATACATGGATTATCACCTTCTGCCTATCGGTGAGGGGATAATTATAATAATACAAATAATAAAGCAGTTCTTTCCCCATGTTGCAAAGCAATAGTTTGGTTATCCCTGTTTGTACAGAGAAAGTGCTTCATAATCTACTAAATCACAACTCAATGTGTGCAATTCACAACATAATTTGTCAATATTTAACACATTTCTTGTAATTAACACTACAACGAAACAAGATTTTTCTCTGCAGGCACAATATTCTTAAGCTGGCACACAAAATTACACTTCAGGCTCTTCAGTCACAAATTTGCATAATCATGTCCCAATAGAGATGAAAGTATCGAATAATGTGTGTCCAGGGGCAGATCTGAGTTCGCATAGATCACAGTTTACCACCAGTTGGAGTCTGAATTTAAATGCCGTAAAACACAGGAAAATGCATTTCGAAGAGCTCGAAAATAGGACAACCCCCTAGTTGCGAACGGTAACTTGCAATTACTCCCGTACGGGAGTAGATTGCAAGAGTTACCTTCGCAACAAGACAACCCCCCCCATTCCCCAAATGCTGGATCCGCCCATGGTGTCCTATAGTGTATGTTATCTAACTTATTGTTACCAGGTTCCAATCAAGGGATTTGTACATTTTCGAGTTTAAGTACAGTGGAACCGCTTTAAACGAGACACCCTGATAGATTGCCAAGGTGTCCTATTTAGAATGGCTCCAGTCAGGCATGTAAGCACTTCAAGACATGTAAGCGCTTCTCAATCACAAACCTTCAATAACCAAGAACCCACTCTTCCAATGTTTCGACACAAGGCCTTTATCAAGGAATTAATATCTACTATAAATTAAGTGGCATCCATTTTCAGAACCCAAGAGCCCACTCCTCCAATGTTTCGACACAATGCCTTTATCAAGGAATTATATTAAGTGGCATCCATTTTCAGTACCCAAGACCCCACTCCTCCAATGTTTCGACACAAGGCCTTTATCAAGGAATTAGTGTCTACTATACATTAAGTGGCATCCATTTTCAGTACCCAAGACCCCACTCTTCCAATGTTTCGACACAAGGCCTTTATCAAGGAATTAGTATCTACTATACACTAAGTGGCATCCATTTTCAGTATACAAGACCCCACTCCTCCAATGTTTCGACACAAGGCCTTCATCAAGGAATTACATTAAGTGGCATCCATTTTCAGTACCCAAGACCCCACTCCTCCAATGTTTCGACACAAGGCCTTTATCAAGGAATTACATTAAGTGGTATCCATTTTCAGTACCCAAGACCCCACTCCTCCAATGTTTCGACACAAGGCCTTTATCAAGGAATTACATTAAGTGGCATACATTTTCAGTACCCAAAACCCCACTCCCTCCCCCAATTGTTCGACACAAGCCTTATCAAGGAATTACATTAATGTACCATTTTTCAGTACCCAAACCCCACTCCTCCAAATTTTTCGACACAAGGCCTTTATCAAGGAATTACAGTGGCAAATCCATCAAGTACCCCAAGAACCCCCACTTCCTCCAATGTTCGACACAAGGCCTTTATCAAGGAATTACATTAAGTGGTATCCATTTTCAGTACCCAAGACCCCACTCCTCCAATGTTTCGACACAATGCCTTTATCAAGGAATTACATTAAGTGGTATCCATTTTCAGTACCCAAGACCCCACTCCTCCAATGTTTCGACACAAGGCCTTTATCAAGGAATTAGTATCTACTATATACTAAGTGGCATCCATTTTCAGTACCCAAAGACCCCATCTCCGGCCCCAATGTGACACAAGGCCTTT
This sequence comes from Conchocele bisecta, assembly GCA_029237695.1. Lineage (NCBI taxonomy): Eukaryota > Metazoa > Mollusca > Bivalvia > Lucinida > Thyasiridae > Conchocele > Conchocele bisecta. The sequence continues at coordinate 68,019,082 of CM055274.1, read as the reverse complement.
ATCAAGGAATTAATATATACTATACACTAAGTGGCATCCATTTTCAGTACACAAGACCCCACTCCTCCAATGTTTCGACACAAGGCCTTTATCAAGGAATTAATATGTACTATACACTAAGTGGCACCCATCCATTTTACCAAGACCCCACTCCTCCAATGTTCCACAGACCTTTCCTTTATCAAGGAATTAGTGTCTACATACATTTAAAGCATCCATTTTCAGTACCCAAGACCCCACTCCTCCAAGTTCGACACAAGGCCTTTATCAAGGAATTAAATATCTACTATACATAATGGCATCCATTTCAGTACACAAGACACTCCTCCAATGTTTCGACACAATACCTTTATCAAGGAATTATGCTCTATAAACATTAAGTGGCACCATTTTCATACAACAAACCCCACTCTTCAATGCGACAGGCCTTTACAAGAATTAGTGTCTACATACATAAGGCATCCATTTTCATACACAAGACCCCACTCTTCCAATGTTTCGACACAAGGCTTTACAAGGAATTAGTGTCTACATACATTAATGGCATCCATTTTCAGTACACAAAACCCCACTCCTTCCAATGTTTTCGACACAAGCCTATCAAGATTAATATCTACTATAACACTAAGTGGCATTCATTTTCAGTACCCAAGACCCCTCCTCCAATCGACACACCAAGGCTTATCAAGGAATTACATTAAGTGGGCATCCATTTTCATACCCAAGACCCCACTCAATGTTTTCGACACAACCATCAAGGAATTTACATTTAAGTGGCATCCATTTTCAGGAATTAATATACTATCACTAAGCACCATTTTCAGTACCCAAGACTCCTCCAATGTATCGACACAAGGCCCTTTATCAAGAATTAATATCCTTTACTATTTTAACAACCCCGGATTAATAATTCTACTATACATTAATTTTGCAGCCCCCATCCAATACACAAGACAACTCCTCCATTTTTAACGACAACAAGGCCCCTATCAGGAAATTTAAGGTGCTAACTATACATTAATGGCATCCATTTTCAGTACATCAAGACCCCACTCCTTCTCAATGTTTCAGACACAAGGCTTTATCAGGAATTTAGTGTCTAACTATACATTAAGTGGCATCCATTTTCGTACACAAGACCCCACTCTTCCAATGTTTCGACCAAGGCCTTATCAAGGAATTAGTGTCTACTAATACATTAAGTGGCATCCATTTTCAGTACACAAGACCCCACTCTTCCAATGTTTCGACACAAGGCCTTTATCAAGGATTAGTGTCCTACTATACTAATAAGTGGCATCATTTTCATACACAAGACCCCTCACTCTTCCAATGTTTCGACACAAGGCCTTTATCAAGGAATTAATAATCTACTATACACTAAGTGGCATTCATTTTCAGTATCAAGACACTCCTCCAATGTTTCGACACAAGCCTCATCAAGGAATAACATTAAGTGGCATCTTATTTTCAGTACCAACAAGACCCCACTCTTCCAATGTTTCGACACAAGGCCTTTATCAAGGAATTACATTAAGAGGCATCCATCAAGGAATTAATATAGGGGACTATACACTAAGTGGCATCCTTTCAGTACCCAAGAACCCCACTCCTCAATGTTTCGACACTTTAAGGCCTTTATCAAGGAATTAGTGTCTACTATACATTAAGTGGCATCCATTTTCAGTACACAAGACCCCACTCTTCCAATGTTTCGACACAAGGCCTTTATCAAGGAATTAATCCATCTACTAAACACTAAGTGGCATTCCATTTTCAGTAAACAAGACCCCACTCCTCCATGTTTCGACACAAGGCCTCATCAAGGAATTAACAGTTAAGGACATCCATTTTCAGTACACAAGACCCCACTCTTCCAATGTTTCGACACAAGGCCTCATCAAGGAATAACATTAAGCATTTCATTTTCTGTACACAAGAGACCTCTCCAATGTTTCGATTCTCAAGGCCTTTATCAGGATTAAGTGTCTACTACTACATTAAGTGGCATCCATTTTCATACACAAAGCCCCACACTCCATTGTTTCGACACAAGACCTTTATCAAGGAATTAGTGTCTACTATACATTAAGTGGCATCCATTTTCAGTACACAAGACCCCACTCTTCCAATGTTTCGACACAAGGCCTTTATCAACGAATTAATATCTACTATACACTAAGTGGCATTCATTTTCAGTACCCAAGACCCCACTCCTCCAATGTTTCGACACAAGGCCTTTATCAAGGAATTACATTAAGTGGCATCCATTTTCAGTACCCAAGACCCCACTCTTCCAATGTTTCGACACAAGGCCTTTATCAAGGAATTACATTAAGTGGCATCCATTTTCAAGGAATTAATATATACTATACACTAAGTGGCATCCATTTTCAGTACCCAAGACCCCACTCCTCCAATGTTTCGACACAAGGCCTTTATCAAGGAATTAGTGTCTACTATACATTAAGTGGCATCCATTTTCAGTACACAAGACCCCACTTTTCCAATGTTTCGACACAAGGCCTTTATCAAGGAATTAATATCTACTAAACACTAAGTGGCATCCATTTTCAGTATACAAGACCCCACTCCTCCAATGTTTCGACACAAGGCCTTCATCAAGGAATTACATTAAGGGGCATCCATTTTCAGTACACAAGACCCCACTCTTCCAATGTTTCGACACAAGGCCTTCATCAAGGAATTACACTAAGTGGCATCCATTTTCAGTAACCATCACCCCACTCTTCCAATGTTTCGGCACGAGGCCTTTACAAAGAATTTGTGTCTACTGTACGCTAAGTGGCACTCAGTGTATAGTACACTAATTCCTTGATAAAGGTCATGTGCCGGAACATTGGAAGAGTGGGTTCTTGGTTACTGATGTGTTGTTCAACATATTGCATTAACCCATTCAACACCACAGGCCTGTATAGTGGTAATTGCAAACGGTGTAGATCCAGATGAGCCGGCTAGTGACGAGCCATCTCATCAGGATCTGCACTTTTTGCAAGTAATTTTCATATTTTTGGAGAACAAAAGCACCCCCTTTTCATAAATGGACTAATCATTTTGTGACAAAATTAACATATCAAAATCCATTCCAGTTCCACTTTATACCGGAAATGTGAATTGTAATTCTGCTAGAATCCATTGCTAACCAAAGATATCACTTCATTTCCAGACGAACAGATGGCGACTATATGCACCACAATTTGTTTTCGGGGTATATAAAAAGGGTGATTGCAATTTAAGAAATGTACATATGTACCATACCATAAGGCTATTAAGATTATATGGGTAAAATGTTGATTGATTGAGCCATCTGCTGGAGAGACGGTAAATAATTGTGACCTGTGTCATACTGTGACCTAACCTGAAATTTCTGTCTGTAACGGCAGGGCGACTTACAGCTAGAATGCACAAAGGTTCTTTTTCTGTTAAACGGAAACGGCATGTTGTTCATAAATCCTACATGTATGCATGGCTAAATAATTCAGCAAACGGTCAACAATAATTACACTTGTATTCAGGTATAAATGATTTCTTAAGAAAAGAAAATACTATTATTCTTATGTGTAAAGTTGTACAATAATAAAAGTAACAAGAGCTCCGTGGAGCAAGATGTCCCGCCTGGCGCAGTTTGATAGTACATAAGGAGCTTGTAATAACCTTGGGGTTAGTGAGCACCATGGGCTTTCTGTAGAATGATGTGGGATGTTGTTACAAATGCATGTATGGAATATTAAAGCATAAACTGAGCGTTAATTTTTCCAAACATGGAAATTTCTAAGTCAGTGACCTTGACCTTTGGGGTTAGCGGGCACCATGGGCTTTCTGTAGAATGATGTGGGATGTTGTTACAAATGCATGTATGGAATATTAAAGCATAAACTGAGCGTTAACTTTTCCAAACACGGAAATTTATAAGTCAGCGACCTTGACCTTTGGCGTTAGCGGGCACCATGGGCTTTCTGTAGAATGATGCGGGATGTTGTGACAAATGCATGTATGGAATATTAAAGCATAAACTGAGCGTTAACTTTTCCAAACACGGAAATTTCTAAGTCAGCGACCTTGACCTTTGGCGTTAGCGGGCACCATGGGCTTTCTGTAGAATGATGCGGGATGTTGTGACAAATGCATGTATGGAATATTAAAGCATAAACTGAGCATTAACTTTTCCAAACACGGAAATTTCTAAGTCAGCGACCTTGACCTTTGGCGTTAGCGGGCACCATGGGCTTTCTGTAGAATGATGCAGGATGTTGTTACAAATCATGTATGGAATATTAAAGCATAAACTGAGCGTTAACTTTTCCAAACAAGGAAATTTATAATTCAGTGACCTTGACCTTTGGGGTTAGCGGGCACCATGGGCTTTCTGTAGAATAATGCGGGATGTTGTTACAAATGCATGAACGGAATATTAAAGCATAAACTGAGCGTTAACTTTCCCAAACACGGAAATGTCTAAGTCAGCGACCTTGACCTTTGCGGTTAGCGGGCACCATGGGATTTCTGTAGAATGATGCGGGATGTTGTTACAAATGCATGTATGGAATATTAAAGCATTCAATTGAGGGAAACAGAAGTTACAATGAATTAACCTGAGCGTTAAGTTTTAGAAACAGAGCTAAACGCAAAAACTTAGCGTTGAATGCATGTGAAAAGTAGGTCAATGAACCATGAAAAGTAGGTCAAAGACACATGGGCTCCCTCTGTATGAGATGGTTACACCACAGTGTTGATGGATACCAAGTATGGAGGTCGTAGGAGTTATAATTTTCTGGAAACTGAGCTAAACGCAAAAACTTAACGCGAAATGTTGACGCCGCCCCTACGCCGACAACGACGCCCACGGAAAAGCTATGCCTATGTCCCGCTTCTGCTAAAGCAGGCGGGACAATAAAACCACCAAAAGAATATATGTTTTAATTCACTTTAATCCTTAATTATTAATGATAATTAATATAAATAACAGACGGTGAAATTAAATGGGAGTAATTACGTAAAAATGGTGTTGATTTGGTAATGTGAATAAATAAGTTTTTAAGAGATTTATTTACTTCAGGTACGTGTTGTTTTGAAGAGATAAATGTTTCACTAACATATAGTATGAAGGAAATTGTGATATTCGAATGATTCAATGGATTTGTAAATGCATAACTCCCTGCGCCAGCGGGTGTAGGAAAAATGACAGAAAGTTGATGCGTTTGGGTTCTGGCTGTAAGTCGCCCTGCATTACAGACAGAAATGTCGGGTTAACTGTGACCTGCCTTATGCAACCACAAACCAGAGGGTAATTGATGGCACATCATCGCAATATACTTACTGTTTCCAAATGTATTTGTCTGAAAGGAGGAGATAATCCATGGACCATGGGTCAGGTAAAAAATGAAAATTCAATTTGTGCATTTACACAACCAAAAAGCCACATACCAAACATAGACTGGTTTAAAAGGTTTTACTTACAAGAAACGCGGCATACGTACAAACAGACGGACTGACACCCGTGACAAAAACAATATACCCACTCTATGTTGTAGTTGATAACATATGTACACTGCTATAAAACTGCATATAAAGCCATATTTTTTGTTGCGGCGGGTTACAGTATCTCAACATCCCATTTATAAGCACCAATTTACGGAATTTAGGCATCCTTTCATATACAATGTACCTCCTAAATCGTACAATGTTAGTCACAGGTATTTTCTGTTTCATTCTTCTTTATTTCTCAATCAAACTATATCAAGGTGCATGATCACGTTGTTACAACAACAACAATTACTGAAACTTCCAGAAGGGCCTCCGATTCAAGGTATTCTTTTGTATTGTCCTTATTATGTAACAGATTTTGATGCAATATGGCGCATCAAACGCGTCTTGTTGAGCTGCATTTGGTGGTCTCGGGACTTTGGTCATCTTTACGAAAAAAATCCGTGTTTACTGTATTACTGACACGGAAATCGATTCTTCTCAAAAACGACAAAAGTATGTGCCAAAGTACCGAGACCACCAAATGCAGCTGAGGAAGCCGCGTTTGCTGCGCCATATTTCATCAAAATCTGTTGCATATTAATGAAACTATCACATAATACTTACTTTGGAGTGGGCGCGCTTTCAGTCATTGTTGTTGTTGTTGTAACCACGTGATCATGCACCTTGTATATGTTGTTGTCACTCATTTGAATGTTTTCGGTGAGATGATTAATTGAGTGGCAATAACGTAACAAGAGTGCCGCCAGTCACAAAATACACCTATTGAGGGATTGATTGACAGAAAGCTGTTACACATAAACACACCCCATGCAATATTTAATATGTGCAGAAGACGTGTGCAGTCAGATCCATTGACTGAAAGCTGTCAGAAGAGTTGATTACATAAATTATATACCCTATACAGGATTGTATGCAAAAGTGTGGGAAAAATGGCTATGTTGAAAAGGTCATATTATTTGAAAAAAATAGTTTTCTTCATAAAAACACCATGGTGCACATGTTCAATATGTGCAAAAGACACGTGCAAAGTTTCACATCCTTGACTGAAAGCTGTCGGTGGAGTTGATTACACAAACTCTATACCCTACAGGGATCCTCCAGATTATCGGACAAACATGGCAGTGTTTTTACGATATTTTTTCTTAAAATAGCAGCTACATGCATACTATTTTCACCGAACAATCCTCGGTTCTTGCTTTCTCAGAGCATGTAAACTATTTAGCAAAATGTGCCATCTTTCTCAGTTAAAATTGGGTCAGATCATCAGACGTAAGATTGCCCCAAAATTAACATCGACAATCAGTTATCCGGACAAATGTATAATCGTCTTATAACTTCTATTCTCACATTGAAATCAGAAGTTTATCGCCTGTAAACCAGTGTAAACATCGATCATTGTGTAGTTCTGCAGAAAAATCAGTCACCCTTCGCTTCTTTGAAAACACCATATTTTAGATATTGTATTTATAGAACAGCTCGGCAATGACGCAATGGGCGCACTCGATTGAGCCTCCCGCGCGACTTTTGATGTTGTAAACAACTTGTGGACAGAGTTGGGGAATGTTTTCAAGAAATTTTACTAAAATGTTCAGCTTGGCGATGTTCACACTGGCATGGAAACAGCAAGCACCTGCGTGACTTCGATGTATTCGCTGAAAAATCGGATCAAAAGAATGCGCTTAATTAACAGGTATTTTCATTTGTCCGATAAACTGATTGTCCGGATAACTGGTATGACCCCTGTATACATAATTGTATCCAAAAGTGTGAGAAAATAGCTAAGTTGAAAAGACCATATTTTTGTGAAAAAATATATTTCATCATAAAAACACAATGGTGCACATGTTCAATATGTGCAGAAGTTTTAGATCCTTTGACTAAATTCTGCACAATGTGTGAGAAATAAAAAAAAAAAATTTCATGAGAAAAACCTTCAACATGAAATGGGTTAACAAAGGCTACAATGGTTGATCATGTTGTTCAGACTCTCCTCATGTGACCGACATTTCCATTCACACAAAAACAATGGAACTGTATGTAAGCTTATAATACAACACAGACCTCGGATTGCATTGTAATACACAAGGAAAACATGTAATGCAGAAGTTTAATTAAAGTAGCCAGTTACATTAAGCTGTCAATACGTCGAGATCAACGTAGAATATATAGTGTTTACGGAAATAAAGTCTGAGACGATTCATTTCCTTTTCGCCGCTCACACTGAAATGGTGTTAGAGGCTAGCCAGTCTGCTGCAGTGCAGGATACTGATATCCAACCATTGTAAAAAACAATAATTATCTTTCTATTGATTCAAATGAGTGGTTAAAACATCTTCAGTAGAATCTGCATGAACGGCCACCACTCTACAACAAACCACTCGCTAAATGGATAATTTCCCCTATTTAATACATTTAACCACCCTACAACAGCCAACTCTCAACAACAGCCAGTTTTGTGTCTTCCCGTGGGTGGCTGTTGTAGAGAGGTTGTTGCACTGTGCTTTCATAGTATGTAACAATATGAAAATTAAATATATACAAGATGGCCGCGGCCCGCATGTCGAGCCTGCTGAGGCATTTGATGGTCTCAGAGTGTATTTATTTGAAGTTTGAATTAAGGATTGTGGAGATATAAGGTATGTAAAAGCTTTAACGCAAACTTTAGTCATTGACCTTGATCTTGGGTATGTGGGCCACATGGGTGGGCTATAGAATGAAAATATGGATAATGAATAAGAAGTATTGGATGTTGGAAGTAAATCGGAGAAAGTGTTGTGGAGATATAAGGTATGTAAAAACTTTAACACAAATTTCAAAGTCATTTGACATTGACCTTGGGCATGTGGACCATATAAGGCCGGGCAAACGGATTCGATCCCATTTTAACCTGCTGCATTGGGAGGAAAATCAGAATGAAATATTTACATCGAGAACAAATATATTCAGCCCTGAAATTAGAATAACCTGACCTGGTGCCAGGTCCATACCACACCAATGTCACTTGGCCCCTTCCCCTAAAATAGGATTACGAATATCATAATACTCACATAAGGGGTATAACCAGATTCAACTGTCACATAAACAAGAAATGCGTCTGTCGAACGCGGATGCCACCTGCAGCATATTTGAGAAACTGTGACAAAGTGGTTAACCGAAAAGTGTGACGGACGGACGGACGGACGGACGGACGGACGGACGGACGGTGTCCGTCCGTCCGGACGGACGGACGGACGTTCTTACATTAGGGTACTTATGTGGCTTATCACATGTTAAATATTAGCCACATAAAACGATTTTTAGCCACATAAAACGATTTTTTAGGTGGCTAATTATAACCAACCCTATCCTTTAACAAGTCCATAACCCTGTGGGGCTAGCCACATAAGTACCCTAATGTGTGCCCGGACAGACGGACAAACGGACAGATGGAGGACGGACGGACGTTCTTACATTAGGGTACTTATGTGGCTTATCACATGTTAAATATTAGCCACATAAAACGATTTTTAGCCACATAAAACAATTTTTTAGGTGGCTAATTGTAACCAACCCTATCCTTTAACAAGTCCATAACCCTGTGGGGCTAGCCACATAAGTACCCTAATGTGTGCCCGGACGGACGGACAGACGGACGGTCCAAACACTATATGCCACCCGTTTCTTCGAAACCCGGTGGCATAAAAATGCCAAAGACGTATGTGAGGGCCAATCCAGGTCTCCAGTCGGGATGAACCCCGATCGTTAAATTACCCATCGCGTGCTCCCACCTGCCACCCATGGAGATATAAGGTATGTAAACTTTAACACAGAGTCATTTGACCTTGTGGCACAGGAGCCGCATGATGGGACACAGAATGAATATATGGATGATGCCCAATAAGCATACAAAGTTTCAAGCAAATCTAGCTTACGGTTACAGAGATATTATGTATGTGAAAATTTTTAACGCAAATTTTGACAGAAACTTTAATGCAAACTTCTAAGTCATTTGACCTTGGGACACAGGGGCCGCATGAGTGGGGCCGCATGAGTGGGGCCGCATGAGTGGAACACAGAATGAATATAAGCATACAAAGTTTCAAGCAAATCCGACTTGCGGTTACAGAGATAGTAGGTATCTGAAAACTTTAACGCAAATTTTGACAAAAAAAAGTTAACGCAAACTTCTAAGTCATTTGACCTTGGGACACAGAGGACACATGAGTGGGACACAGCATGAATATATGGATGATGACTAATAAGCATATGAAGTTTCAAGTCAATGTGACTTAGTACTGCAGAGATATAAGGTATTTAAAAACTTTAACACAGATTTCGGACGGATGCACGCACGCACGGACGGCCCACCAATAGTGAAGAAGGGGCCATTTCCATTGTTCTAGATCAAAGAGATGGCCTCTTGTAATGAATAGAATAAGGGGCCATACGGAATAAATCAAAGGATTCTTTTGTGTTAGGCTCCGCCCCATGGCCCCTTCTACACCCTCGGTTGCTCGGACAGACGCACTCACGGACACCCGGACGTCATTGTAATCACTATGTCTCGTTTTCCGCAAGCGGGCTCGACAAAAACAGTTCATACCCATAAAGGTGTATTTCGAATGTTATGGGCAGGAATCGAGCTACAATACGATTTTGACAATTGTTTCTCCCTAAATGGAGCCACTTCTCTCTAACTTGAGTTGAGCGAGAAGTTTTTCACTACAAGTAGTAAAATTTCCCCAAATTATTGCAAAAACTTCTCCCTGTTTTGCAGGATTAACTTGAACCCTGCATTTTTGTTAACCCTTTCACCCCGAAGTAAATGGAATAGAATTTTATATGTTAATTTTGCAACCAAATAAAATGATTTTCAGAAAATTACTTGCAAAAAGTGCAGATCCTGATGAGACGGCTCGTCACGAGCCGGCACATCAGGATCTACACTTTTTGCCAATACCACTATACAGGCCTGTGGTGTTAAAAGGGTCAAGGGCCTTTTCGTCAGCTGCCATCAGAAAATTGTATGCATGTAGTTGTAGTGCAGAACTTTGGAATCACATGTTTTATATGAAGCCACTTGTTATGCCTGTCCAGAAAGCGCCATATAAATGTGTAAAAGGCCGACCAAACATGGCCGTCAATACTATTTCGCCATAACTGTCACATATGATTGGCAGTTCAATTTTCAAGTGACCCTTTCAGTCAATAATGCCTCGAAACTGGAGGAGATTGATGTCCTGCTGTTATGAGTGGCCACTTCGACCTTGAATCCAAAATGTTTCACTCCAATCGAAATGACAGTGAACCACAGGCAATTTGTCACACTTGTAGGTCAGCAGTTAAGAAGTTGTGTGACCTCTTCCCCTTCAAGTGAAACCTTCAAAAACATCACAGCCAGAATCAAGTGTTCATTGCAACCCCACAAAACATATATATAAGGGCCCCGGGCTGAGAAAAGGTAAATTATGAGATATCATGGTATGTAACCACATAGCCCCAGATCTGTAAGCACATACACACAGTCTGATCTGGACCTACGCTGTTCGCCGACCCTAAAGTAATTACAACAAGAGGGCCATGATGGCCCTAATTCGCTCACCTGACTTCATGAACACCAGAGGAGAATGTGACGGCAGTCATCTTGGATTAAGCGATGACTCTCATTTTACCAAATCTGAAAATGCTTCACCCAAGGATCTTAACTTCCTATGAAGTTTAGCCAGCATCGGCCATGTGGTTCCTGAGAAAAAGACGTTCAAAATCTTGAATAAATGGACCTTTTGGTGGCCATCATGGATGACATAATCATCCGATTCCGACAAATATTGCACCAGAGCAATCGCCTCATCGATACCTTCAATTTGATATATGGCATGAGCATATTCGGTCAAAAATAAAATTTGACCCCAATTTAACCCCACAGGCCATGCCCATTTTTGACCCCGGGGTCACCATTTTCGCAACTTTGAAAGAGCATTGTAAATCGATCATTCCTACCAAGTTTAGTCGAAATCCGGCCAGCGGTTCATGAGAAGAAGATTTTTTAAGAATTTATGCTATTTTTAGACGGCGGCCATCTTGGATTAGCGATGACCTCCATTTTAACAAATCTGAAAAGGCTTCACCCATGGACCATAACATTTAAGTTTGGCTACCATGGGCCAAGCGGTTCATGTGAAGAAGAATTTTGAAATCTTTAATGAAAGAACGACCTTTTGACATTTCGGCGGCCATCTTGGATGACATAACAATCCGATTTCGACAAAAAATGTACCAGAATGATCGCCTCATTGATACCTTCGATTTGATATATAACATGACCATATTCGGTCAAAAATAAAATTTGACCCCACGGGCCACGCCCATTTTTGACCCCGGGGTCACCATTTTAACAACTTTGAAAGAGCATTGTACATCGATCATTCCTACCAAGTTTCGTCGAAATCCGGCTAGCGGTTCATGAGAAGAAGATTTTTTAAGAATTTATGCTATTTTTAGACGGCGGCCATCTTGGATTAGCGATGACCTCCATTTTAACAAATCTGAAAAGGCTTCACCCATGGACCATAACTTTTAAGTTTGGCTACCATGGGCCAAGCGGTTCATGTGAAGAAGAATTTTGAAATCTCTAATAAAAGAACGACCTTTTGACATTTCAAAAAATGCACCAGAGTGATCGCCTCATTGACACCTTCAATTTGATATATGACATGACCATATTCAGTCAAAAATAAAATTTGACCCCAATTTGACCCCACGGGCCACGCCCATTTTTGACCCCGGGGTCACCATTTTAACAACTTTGAAAGAGCAATGTACATCGATCATTCCTACCAAGTTTTGTCGAAATCCGGTTGGCGGTTCTTGAGAAGAAGATTTTTTAAGAATTTGTGCTATTTTTAGACGGCAGCCATCTTGGATTACGTAATGACGTCATTTTGACAATTTTGTAATCCCCCTACCTAAGGACCATGACCATGAAGTTTGGTGACTATAGACCCAATGGTTACCGAGGAGAAGGCGTTTGAAAATGTTCACGGACGATGACGGACGACGACGGACACATTGCGGTAACAATAGCTCACATGAGCTTCGCTCAGGTGAGCTAAAAATGTGCAGAATGGAATACATTCCCAAATTTTCCAAAATATCCAAAGGTTTGTTTCTTTGTTGGGGTTTAACGGCCTATCAATAGCTAAGGTCATTTAAGGCCGGGTTAATGGGTTTAGTACTAAATCCCATATATTACCTGTACAAGTACATGTACATGTTCAAGTACATGTACAAATGGGGGGAAAATCCCAAAATCAGAACTGAATATTTACAATAATGTTTGTTTGTTTGTTTGTTTGTTGGGGTTTAACGGCCCAACAACAGCTAAGGTCATTTAAGGCCGGGTCAATGGGTTTAATAATAAATCCCATATATTACCTGTATAGCCAAAGGTACCTTTTCCCAGTCATTGGTCAATATACACCATGTACAACAACAGTAGTTACAAAGTTGTGAGGTAACCCAAACAGACAGACAGACAAACCATAAAAGCCAGGTGATTAAACTGCAAACAATTGAAGAGTCTGGGCCCTGCTTTGAAAACACCCACACACCAAGTATATAGCTGTGACTAGAGAAATGGGATTTGTGACCAGTATAGCTCCTGATCAAATAGCACACTCCTGTACCTGATAATAGGATCTATACTGGTCACAAAACATACGAGTCCCATTTCTCCAGTGACAGCCACATAACATAATCAGTATGTCCAAATTTGATAGACCTCCCAGGGTGCTCAGTTTCACATACATGTGGGGCACTTCCCTTTAAAGGATGAATTCTCCTGTAACAGGGAACAGAACCATTGCGCTGAGACTGGAGTTGCTGAGACTGGAGTTCGTACACAGGACCTTCCAATCATTAACCCTTTCAACACTACAGGCCTGTATAGTGGTATTAGCAAAACGTGTAGGTCCAGATGAGCCGGATCGTGACGAGCCGTCTCATCAGGATCTGCACTTTTTGCAAGTAATTTTCATATTTTTCAGAACAAAAAACACCCCCTTTTCATAAATGGACTAGTCTGAAAATCATTTTGTGATGGCTGGATTGGTTGCAAAATTAACATATCAAAATCCATTCCAGTTACTTAGGGGTGATGGGGTTAACGGGATAAACTACCAGACCACTCTGGATGACACAGCTTCACAACTGCACATTTCTGTTACACTGAGGTTTCAACCACAATACGGAAGAATTCGGCACCGTTAACCGTTTCACCCCTAAGTAACTGGAATGGATTGGATTTTGATATGTTAATTTTCCAACCAATCCAATTGTCACAAAATAAATTTCAGACTAGTCCAATTATGAAAAGGGGGTGATTTTGTTAAAAAAAATAAAATGAAAATTACTTACAAGAAAATGTGGCCTGTCGGCACACAAATGCCCCCTGTGGCAGATTGGAGAAACTGTGGCAAAGTTAATTAACCAAAAGTATTCATAAGCACAGTTGTGTAGGTCAAATGGTGATGGTCACATTACGGGCAGCATGATTGTGTGACATTTGTCCACAGGTCTGATGTATTGAAATATTAAAGTAATCCATCAAGTGATATAGAACTTATGACAGAATTGAGAAACTCTGGCAAACTTATTAATGTGTGAAAAAGTTCAAAGTTGTGAAGGTCAAAAGGTCAAGGTCATATTAAGGGCAGCATGAATGTGTGGCATTCGTCCACAAGTGTGATGTACCACGGTATTGAACTATTAATCCTTCAAGGGATATAGAAGTTACAACAGAATTTCGAAACTCTGGCGAATTTCTTATTGTGTGAAAAAGTTAAAAGTTGTGAAGGTCAAAAGGTCAAGGTCATATTAAGGGCAGCATGGATGTGTGGCATTTGTCCACAAGTATGCTGTGTTGAAATATTTAAGTAATCCTTCAAGGAATATAGAAGTTATGACAGAATTTCGGAACTCCGTCGAAATTCTTAATGAGGGAAAAAGAGTTGTCATGGTCAAAAGGTCAAGGTCATATTAAGGGCAGCATAGATGTGTGGCATTTTTCCACAGGTATACTATGTTGAAATATTTAAGTAATCCTTCAAGGGATATAGAAGTTGTAATTTCGAAACTCCTGTAAACTTCTTAATGTGCCGGACACACGGACGTACACACGGACACAGTCCAAACACTATATGCCTCCGGCTCTACTGAAACCGAGAGCATAAAAAGTGCAGATCCTGTGAGACGGCTCATCACGAGCCGGCTCATCTGGATCTACATTGTTTGCCAATACCACTATACAGGTATGTGGTGTTACGATATGTGAATCGTCCAACAATCTCAGGCCCACTTCACTAAACACAGTATGTCGACAATGCTCATTCCGGGGCCAAGCCAACACGTAATGCATGTGTTTCAGGACATTACTAGAACAAGCCAGTCACACTAACATTTTGAAATTGATGCGGAGGATGGGGCACCTGCATCACGTGACGTGCACTGTGGCCCCAGAATATGTATATGTAGATCAGCTGTTTGAATGAAACGGGTTATCATAAGTACCGAAAGTAACCGCATAAATGTAACAATAACGTTCGACCATGTCCAGTTGTGGGTAAACGTTTGCCGTGGCACTCGTGAACTGTTCAAACAGTTCCCTCGTGGACACGGTCGAACCTTATATTAACATTAGCAAACGATGTTGGCACATCTTTAGTGAATGTGTTCACATTCAATGATTGCTACAAGTACAGTAGGTAGAAAAGGATAGCAATAGTGAACCACATTAATGAGTGAGTGAGTGAGTGAGTGAGTGAATAGGGTTTAACGTCCGCTTTTCTGACATAGAGGTACAAGCCTCAGGGAGTCTACACGCAGACGGGTCAACGGGGTCGTGTCCCGTATCCACCTGTCCGAGGGGGGTAAATCCCAACTTCAGAACTCAATATTTACAATCAAAATATATATTCAGTCCTGAAATTAGAACAACCTGATCTGGTGCCAGGCCCTCGCCACACCAGCATCATTTATCCCATCCCCTAAAAGTAATAGGATTAGCACTAATCTTACTTTTATATATGGGGCATAGCCTGACTCAACTCTCACATACAAGAAAGCCAAAAATGTACATGAGGGCCAAATCCGGTATAGTGGGTTCCGGAAAGTATGAACCCAATCGCTAAGCCAGTTTAGTCGCCTTTTACGACAAGCAATGGCTACTGCAGCACAATTCTCAGGATCAGTTGATCCCGCCCCGGTGCCTGCACGGGGCCACATTAATGAGAAGTAAATTCTAAAAAGAAAATGTGGCCTGTTGGCACACAAATGCCCCCGGTGGCAGATTGGAGAAACTCCGGCAGACTACTTAAACAGACCCACAGACAGACGGATTACAAAGACAGACTACACAGTCAAAACAATATATGCCTCCCGGCGGCTCTACCGAGACCAGGAACATAAAATTATATATTTTTGTTTGTACGATTTAGAAGACTCAGGACATCTTTTCTAGCTGAAGAAAGTTCATCAAAATTGTCGAGTACATGAACTGCCATTTTTGTATTTTTGTGAACTTTCAATGATATTTACAGAAAATACCATATCCTCTCAGAATCGTTATCAGCATAATACAGAGAAGCAATAACACACTGGCCCATGTATATTTTTTCATCGTGCTTCAGTAAATAGCAATTGTTTCCGATTCCAATTTAGAGTGACCGTTATGAACTGCCATGCAGATTTATTGGTGATGTGCCATGGTAACATGGATCAAACCTTTTTTCCAATCACAGTATGCCCAATATAAATCTGCATGTGCACTGTTGTTGTAATTGAAACAATAATGAATTTAGCGCTAAATATTTACACTGTCCTTAAATTCATAATGGAAACACCCATTCAACGTATTGCGTTTATATACCAGTACATTACATTAACCCCACGTGACGTCGCGCGACTTTGTTGATTCGTTAAAGTTTGTTTGACGTCATTAGATTTCACAACGTTCATCGTCATCACGCTATTGACCGGTGACGTCGCTGTTCAATGAATTGCAACAAAACGACGTAAAACAATAAGATTCCTATTTTTTACACTGTATATGGTTATTTACATCTTTGAAACTATCCGAAAATGCAGTGTAAATATAAGTAATAAAAACATGGGCAGATGCATTTACATTTGGATACATTTGGATACATTTGGTCTGTTTAAAGTTGAATACATTTGGATACATTTGGATACATTGCATTTGGATACATTTGGATACATTTGGATACATTTGGTCTGTTTAAAGTTGAATACATTTGGATACATTTGGTCTGTTTAAAGTTTGCGAGGAGTCCTTCGGACTCCACACACTTTAAAGAGACCAAATCTTTTTCTAACTCCAGTAAACGCAACAGCCCATGGTTTTATTCCTTCAATAAAACATTTTATATCATCAATATGTGCTGTCCAGTGGTTCGTTTTGTCACAGCATGTGATATATGGGCCGTTAACCGGCAAAATGAACAGTATTTGCATCCGTTAAAATCCTGGTATTTCTGGTCTAAGATGGGTCTTATATTTGTTCCGACAGTAACAAGTATAAATCAGTGGCCGAGTGGCAAGGAGCGTAGCCCCAGACCAGCGCTAGCTGGGGCTACGCTGTTGCAAACTTCAAAATGTATCTTGTCACCCCAGCTTACATCATGTGGGATCATACAGTATAAATACACACAATGGGATACAACAATGATTGTATCTTGTCACCCCAGTGTACATTATGTGGGATCATACAGTATAAATACACACAATAGGATACAGCAATGATTGTATCTTGTCACCCCAGCATACATTATGTGGGATCATACAGTATAAATATACACAATGGGATACAGCAATGATTGTATCTTGTCACCCCAGCATACATTATGTGGGATCATACAGTATAAATACACACAATGGGATACAGCAATGATTGTATCTTGTCACCCCAGTGTACATTATGTGGGATCATACAGTATAAATACACACAATAGGATACAGCAATGATTGTATCTTGTCACCCCAGCATACATCATGTGGGATCATACAGTATAAATACACACAATGGGATACAGCAATGATTGTATCGTGTCACCCCAGCATACATCATGTGGGATCATACAGTATAAATACACACAATGGGATACAGCAATGATTGTATCTTGTCACCCCAGCATACATCATGTGGGATCATACAGTATAAATACACACAATGGGATACAGCAATGATTGTATCTTGTCACCCCAGTGTACATTATGTGGGATCATACAGTATAAATACACACAATGGGATACAGCAATGATTGTATCTTGTCACCCCAGCATACATCATGTGGGATCATACAGTATAAATACACACAATGGGATACAGCAATGATTGTATCTTGTCACCCCACCAGCATACATTATGTGGGATCATACAGTATAAAATACACACAATGGGATACAGCAATGATTGTATCTTGTCACCCCACCCCAGCTTACATCATGTGGAATCATACAGTATAAATACACACAATGGGATACAGCAATGATTGTATCTTGTCACCCCAGCATACATTATGTGGGATCATACAGTTATAAATACACACAATGGGATACAGCAATGACTGTATCTGTCTACCCCAGCATACATTATGTTGGATCATACAGTATAATACACACAATGGGAATAACAGCAATGATTGTATCTTTCACCCCAGCATACATTATGTGGGATCATACAGTATAAATACACACAATGGGATACAGCAAATGATTGTATCTGTCACCCCAGCATACATTATGTGGGATCATACAGTATAATACACACAAGGGATACAGCAATGATTGTATCATGTCACCCCAGCATACATCTGTGGGATCAACAGTATAAATACCCTCAATGGGATACAGCAATGATTGTATCTTGTCCAACCCCAGGCATACATTCTGTGGGAAATCCTACAGTATTAAATACACAACAATGGGATACAGCAATATTGTATTCTTGTCACCCCAGCTTACATTCATGTGGAATCATACCCCAGTAAAAAATACAACACAAGGGAGTACAGCAAGTTGTAATCTTGGTCAACCCCCAGGGCAATACATTATGTGGATCATACAGTATAAATAACACACAATGGAGGACAGCACTGACGTATCTTAAGTCACCCCCAGCAATACATATGTTGGATCATTACAGTATAAAAATACCATCCACAATGGATACAGCAATGATTTTATCATTGTCACCCCAGGCAATACATTAGTGGAACATACAGTATCAAATACACACAAAGGGATACAGGCAATGATTGTATCTTTGTCATCCCCCCGCAATACATTATGTGGAATTCATACAGGTAATAAATACACACAAATTGGGATACAGCCAATGATTGGATCCTTGTCACCCCAGCATACATCATGTGGGAATCATACAGTATAAATAACACAACACTGGGGATACAAGCAATGATTGTATCTTGTCACCCCAGCATACATTATGTGGGAATCCAATACAGTTATAAATACACCAATAGATACAGCAAGATTGTATCTTGTCACCACAGCATACAATCATGTGGAATCAAAAATACATATAAATACACAACACATGGGAGGTAACAGCAATGATTGTATCATTGTCACCCACAGCATACATTCAATGTGGGAATCATAAACAGTATAAATACACATAACATGGGATACAGCAATGATTTTGTATCGTTGTCACCCCAGCATACATTTATTGGGATCAAACAGGTAAAATTATACACAATGGGATACAGCAATGATTGTAAATCTTGTCACAACCCCAGCAACAAAATTATGGGTGGCATCATACAGTATACAAATACACATAAAGATACAAGCAATGATTGTATTCTTTGTCAACCTGACCAAGCATACATTAATGTGGGGATCATACAGTATAAAAATATTAGACAAATGGGATGCACGCAAATGATTGTATCTTGTCACCCCAGCGTACATTATGTTGGGATCATTACAGTATAAATATCACAATGGGATACAGCAAGGATTGTATCTTGTCAACCCCAGGGCGTAAACATTATGTGGGATCAATACGTATAAATAATAACAATGGGCAACAGCAATGATTGTATCTTGTCACCCCAGCCTTACATTAATGTGGGAATGCATACAGTATAAATTATAGACCAATGGGATACAGCCAATGATTGTATCGTGTCTCCCCAGCGTACATTATGTGGGATCATACAGTATAAATATACACAATGGGATACAGCAATGATTGTATCTTGTCACCCCAGTGTACATTATGTGGGATCATACAGTATAAATATAGACAATGGGATACAGCAATGATTGTATCTTGTCACCCCAGCGTACATTATGTGGGATCATACAGTATAAATATACACAATGGGATACAGCAATGATTGTATCTTGTCACCCCAGCGTACATTATGTGGGATCATACAGTATAAATATACACAAGAATTCCGCACAATCAAATGTCTCGCCTTGTCCTGCCTTGACCTCGAGCCTGGGCCGAAAGCAATTTTCACTGGCCCGAACATATACAATTATTGACTAGTGAGTGAGTGAGTGAGTGAATAGGGTTTAACGTCCGCTTTTCTGACATAGAGGTACAAGCCTCAGGGAGTCTACACGCAGACTTGACTAGTGAGCCATAGAATATCAGATAATATTCTATGGCTCACTAGACAATAATTGTTTTATTATATGATAATAGTCCGTATATAGCACTTACTACCTTATGCTACTAGACAAAAATTGAAAAAGAATTTGAAAACAAAATGGAAAAAAAAATAATGCTCGCTACTGGAGCCCAGAATTGTTTTTAATAGTCCTATATTTATTTATCTACATATCATATCTGCACAGGTCCACATATTGCCACAATATTGTCAACACAGTTTACGGAAATGTAATATAATAATTTACCTGTATAAATTACCTGTAATAGTTTACCTGGACAGTTAGTGGTCAGTCTGGACAATTGCACATGCTTGCACATGCACAAGTGAAGGGCTCTCGCAGTCACTATTGTTCAACCGAAGAAGGCTATTGTTCTCTCTACAGGTAAGGTGTACAGAGCACACGAGAAAACGGGTCTTCATGCATTAATGTTCAGTTTGTAGCATAGAAAGAAATAGTTTGACCTTGACCTTGGAGCCCGGATTTATTTTAATAGTTCTATATTCATCTACATATCATAGTAAACGTATTTATAAAGTTTGATGAATATAGACAATAGGATACAGCAATGATTGTATCTTGTCACCCCAGCATACATTATGTGGGATCATACAGTATAAATACACACAATGGGATACAGCAATGATTGTATCTTGTCACCCCAGCATACATCATGTGGGATCATACAGTATAAATACACACAATGGGATACAGCAATGATTGTATCTTGTCACCCCAGCATACATCATGTGGGATCATACAGTATAAATACACACAATGGGATACAGCAATGATTGTATCTTGTCACCCCAGCTTACATCATGTGGGATCATACAGTATAAATACACACAATAGGATACAGCAATGATTGTATCTTGTCACCCCAGCATACATCATGTGGGATCATACAGTATAAATACACACAATGGGATACAGCAATGATTGTATCTTGTCACCCCAGCATACATCATGTGGGATCATACAGTATAAATACACACAATGGGATACAGCAATGATTGTATCTTGTCACCCCAGCATACATTATGTGGGATCATACAGTATAAATACACACAATGGGATACAGCAATGATTGTATCTTGTCACCCCAGCATACATTATGTGGGATCATACAGTATAAATACACACAATGGGATACAGCAATGATTGTATCGTGTCACCCCAGCATACATTATGTGGGATCATACAGTATAAATATACACAATGGGATACAGCAATGATTGTATCTTGTCACCCCCAGCATACATTATGTGGGATCATACAGTATATACACACAATGGGATACAGCAATGATTGTATCTTGTCACCCCAGCATACATCATGTGGGATCATACAGTATAAATACACACAATGGGATACAGCAATGATTGTATCTTGTCACCCCAGCATACATTATGTGGGATCATACAGTATAAATACACACAATGGGATACAGCAATGATTGTATCTTGTCACCCCAGCATACATTATGTGGGATCATACAGTATAAATACACACAATGGGATACAGCAATGATTGTATCGTGTCACCCCAGCATACATTATGTGGGATCATACAGTATAAATATACACAATGGGATACAGCAATGATTGTATCTTGTCACCCCAGCATACATTATGTGGGATCATACAGTATAAATACACATAATGGGATACAGCAATGATTTTGTATCTGTCAACCCAGCATACATATGTGGGATCAAACAGTATAAATATAGACAATGGGATGCAGCAATGATTGTATCTTGTCACCCCACCCCGCGTACATTATGTGGGATCATACAGTATAAATAAAGACAATGGGATACAGCAATGATTGTATCTTGTCACCCAGCTTACATTATGTGGGATCATACAGTATAAATATGACAATGGGATACAGCAATGATTGTATCTTGTCACCCCAGCTTTACATTATGTGGGTATCATACAGTATAAATATAGACAATGGGATACAGGCAATGATTGTATCTTGTCACCCCCACTTACATTATGTGGGATCATACAGTATAAATATACACAATGGGATACAGCAATGATTGTATCTTGTCACCCCAGTGTACATTATGTGGGATCATACAGTATAAATATAGACAATGGGATACAGCAATGATTGTATCTTGTCACCCCAGCGTACATTATGTGGGATGATACAGTATAAATATACACAATGGGATACAGCAATGATTGTATCTTGTCACCCCAGCGTACATTATGTGGGATCATACAGTATAAATATACACAAGAATTCCGCACAATCAAATGTCTCGCCTTGTCCCGCCTTGACCTCGAGCCTGGGCCGAAAGCAATTTTCACTGGCCCGAACATATACAATTATTGACTAGTGAGTGAGTGAGTGAGTGAGTGAATAGGGTTTAACGTCCGCTTTTCTGACATAGAGGTACAAGCCTCAGGGAGTCTACACGCAGACTTGACTAGTGAGCCATAGAATATCAGATAATATTCTATGGCTCACTAGACAATAATTGTTTTATTATATGATAATAGTCCGTATATAGCACTTACTACCTTATGCTACTAGACAAAAATTGAAAAAGAATTTGAAAACAAAATGGAAAAAAAAATAATGCTCGCTACTGGAGCCCAGAATTGTTTTTAATAGTCCTATATTTATTTATCTACATATCATATCTGCACAGGTCCACATATTGCCACAATATTGTCAACACAGTTTACGGAAATGTAATATAATAATTTACCTGTATAAATTACCTGTAATAGTTTACCTGGACAGTTAGTGGTCAGTCTGGACAATTGCACATGCTTGCACATGCACAAGTGAAGGGCTCTCGCAGTCACTATTGTTCAACCGGAGAAGGCTATTGTTCTCTCTACAGGTAAGGTGTACAGAGCACACGAGAAAACGGGTCTTCATGCATTAATGTTCAGTTTGTAGCATAGAAAGAAATAGTTTGACCTTGACCTTGGAGCCCGGATTTATTTTAATAGTTCTATATTCATCTACATATCATAGTAAACGTATTTATAAAGTTTGATGAATATAGACAATAGGATACAGCAATGATTGTATCTTGTCACCCCAGCATACATTATGTGGGGGATCATACAGTTAAATAAATACACACAATGGGATACAGCAATGATTGTATCTTGTCACCCCAGCATACATCATGTGGGATCATACAGTTATAAATACACACAATGGGATACAGCAATGATTGTATCTTGTCACCCAGCCATACATCATGTGATCATACAGTATAAATACACACAATGGGAATACAGCAATGATTGTATCTTGTCACCCAGCTTAACATGATTGGGATCATACAGTTTATAAATACACACAATAGGATACAGCAATGATTTGTATCTTGTCACCAGCTTACATCCATGTGGGATCAATACAGTATAAATACAACAATGGGATGGGATACAGCAATGATTGTATCTTGTCACCCCAGCATACATTATGTGGGATCATACAGTATAAATACACACAATGGGATACAGCAATGATTGTATCTTGTCACCCCAGCATACATTTTATGTGGGATCATTACAGTATAAATACACAACAATGGGATTACAGCAATGATTGTATCTTGTCACCCCAGCATACATTATGTGGGATCATACAGTATAAATACACACAATGGGATACAGCAATGATTGTATCGTGTCACCCCAGCATACATTATGTGGGATCATACAGTATAAATATACACAATGGGATACAGCAATGATTGTATCTTGTCACCCCAGCATACATTATGTGGGATCATACAGTATAAATACACATAATGGGATACAGCAATGATTGTATCTGTCAACCCAGCATACATTATGTGGGATCATACAGTATAAATATAGACAATGGGATGCAGCAATGATTGTATCTTGTCACCCCAGCGTACATTATGTGGGATCATACAGTATAAATATAGACAATGGGATACAGCAATGATTGTATCTTGTCACCCCAGCTTACATTATGTGGGATCATACAGTATAAATATAGACAATGGGATACAGCAATGATTGTATCTTGTCACCCCAGCTTACATTATGTGGGATCATACAGTATAAATATACACAATGGGATACAGCAATGATTGTATCTTGTCACCCCAGTGTACATTATGTGGAATCATACAGTATAAATATAGACAATGGGATACAGCAATGATTGTATCTTGTCACCCCAGCGTACATTATGTGGGATGATACAGTATAAATATACACAATGGGATACAGCAATGATTGTATCTTGTCACCCCAGCGTACATTATGTGGGATCATACAGTATAAATATACACAAGAATTCCGCACAATCAAATGTCTCGCCTTGTCCCGCCTTGACCTCGAGCCTGGGCCGAAAGCAATTTTCACTGGCCCGAACATATACAATTATTGACTAGTGAGTGAGTGAGTGAGTGAGTGAATAGGGTTTAACGTCCGCTTTTCTGACATAGAGGTACAAGCCTCAGGGAGTCTACACGCAGACTTGACTAGTGGGCCATAGAATATCAGATAATATTCTATGGCTCACTAGACAATAATTGTTTTATTATATGATAATAGTCCGTATATAGCACTTACTACCTTATGCTACTAGACAAAAATTGAAAAAGAATTTGAAAACAAAATGGAAAAAAAAATAATGCTCGCTACTGGAGCCCAGAATTGTTTTTAATAGTCCTATATTTATTTATCTACATATCATATCTGCACAGGTCCACATATTGCCACAATATTGTCAACACAGTTTACGGAAATGTAATATAATAATTTACCTGTATAAATTACCTGTAATAGTTTACCTGGACAGTTAGTGGTCAGTCTGGACAATTGCACATGCTTGCACATGCACAAGTGAAGGGCTCTCGCAGTCAC
Source organism: Conchocele bisecta (assembly GCA_029237695.1). NCBI lineage: Eukaryota > Metazoa > Mollusca > Bivalvia > Lucinida > Thyasiridae > Conchocele > Conchocele bisecta. The sequence goes on along the minus strand of CM055274.1, from coordinate 67,993,973 downwards.
TATTGTTCAACCAGAGAAGGCTATTGTTCTCTCTACAGGTAAGGTGTACAGAGCACACGAGAAAACGGGTCTTCATGCATTAATGTTCAGTTTGTAGCATAGAAAGAAATAGTTTGACCTTGACCCTGGAGCCCGGATTTTTTTTAATAGTTCTATATTCATGTACATATCATAGTAAACGTATTTATAAAGTTTGATGACTGTAGCTGACAAGATGTTGAAGTAATGACCGTAACACGAAAACTTAACATTGAATGATGACGCAGATGAGTCGGCACCGGAAAAGCAAAACCTATGTCTCGCTTTCCGCTTTCGCGGTCGAGACAAAAATGGGATACAGCAATGATTGTATCGTGTCACCCCAGCATACATTATGTGGGATCATACAGTATAAATATACACAATGGGATACAGCAATGATTGTATCTTGTCACCCCAGCATACATTATGTGGGATCATACAGTATAAATACACACAATGGGATACAGCAATGATTGTATATTGTCACGCCAGCGTACATTATGTGGGATCATACAGTATAAATACACACAATGGGATACAGCAATGATTGTATCTTGTCACCCCAGCGTACATTATGTGGGATCATACAGTATAAATATACACAATGGGATACAGCAATGATTGTATCTTGTCACCCCAGCTTACATTATGTGGGATCATAGAGTATAAATATAGACAATGGGATACAGCAATGATTGTATCTTGTCACCCCAGCATACATTATGTGGTATCATACAGTATAAATATGTATCTTGTCACCCCAGCATACATTATGTGGGATCATACAGTATAAATACACACAATGGGATACAGCAATGATTGTATCTTGTCACCCCAGCGTACATTATGTGGGATGATACAGTATAAATATACACAATGGGATACAGCAATGATTGTATCTTGTCACCCCAGCGTACATTATGTGGGATCATACAGTATAAATATACACAATGGGATACAGCAATGATTGTATCTTGTCACCCCAGCGTACATTATGTGGGATCATACAGTTAAATACACACAATGGGATACAGCAATGATTGTATTTTGTCATCCCAGCATACATCATGTGGGATCATACCGTATAAATACACACAATGGGATACAGCAATGATTGTATCTTGTCACCCCAGCATACATTATGTGGGATCATACAGTATAAATACACACAATGGGATACAGCAATGATTGTATCTTGTCACCCCAGCATACATCATGTGGGATCATACAGTATAAATACACACAATGGGATACAGCAATGATTGTATCTTGTCACCCCAGCATACATTATGTGGGATCATACAGTATAAATACACACAATGGGATACAGCAATGATTGTATCTTGTCACCCCAGCATACATTATGTGGGATCATACAGTATAAATACACACAATGGGATACAGCAATGATTGTATCTTGTCACCCCACCTTACATTATGTGAGATCATACAGTATAAATATACACAATGGGATACAGCAATGATTGTATTGTGTCACCCCAGCATACATTATGTGGGATCATACAGTATAAATATACACAATGGGATACAGCAATGATTGTATCTCGTCACCCCAGCGTACATTATGTGGGATGATACAGTATAAATATACACAATGGGATACAGCAATGATTGTATCTTGTCACCCCAGCTTACATTATGTGGGATGATACAGTATAAATATACACAATGGGATACAGCAATGATTGTATCTTGTCACCCCAGCATACATCATGTGGGATCATACAGTATAAATATACACAATGGGATACAGCAATGAGTGAGTGAGTGAGTGAATAGGGTTTAACGTCCACTTTTCTGACATAGAGGTACAAGCCTCAGGGAGTCTACACGCAGACGGGTCAACGGGGTCGAGTCCCGTAGTCCAAGGGGGGTAAATCCCAACTTCAGAACTCAATATTTACAATCAAAATATATATTCAGTCCTGAAATTAGAACAACCTGATCTGGTGCCAGGCCCTCGCCACACCAGCATCATTTATCCCATCCCCTAAAAGTAATAGGATTAGCGCTAATCTTACTTTTATATATGGGGTATAGCCCGACTCAACTCTCACATACAAGAAAGCCAAAAATGTACATGAGGGCCAAATCCGGTATAGTGGGTTCCGGAAAGTATGAACCCAATCGTTAAGCCAGTTTAGTCGCCTTTTACGACAAGCAATGGCTACTGCAGCACTATTCTCAGGATCAGTTGATCCCGCCCCGGTGCCTGCACGGGGCGGATACAGCAATGATTGTATCTTGTCATACCAACATACATTATGTGGGATGATACAGTATAAATATACACAATGGGATACAGCAATGATTGTATCTTGTCACCCCAGCGTACATTATGTGGGATCATACAGTATAAATATAGACAATGGGATACAGCAATGATTGTATCTTGTCACCCCAGCTTACATTATGTGGGATCATACAGTATAAATATAGACAATGGGATACAGCAATGATTGTATCGTGTCTCCCCAGCGTACATTATGTGGGATCATACAGTATAAATACACACAAAGGGATACAGCAATGATTGTATCTTGTCACGCCAGCATACATTATGTGGGATGATACAGTATAAATATACGCAATGTGATACAGCAATGATTGTATCGTGTCTCCCCAGCGTACATTATGTGGGATCATACAGTATAAATACACACAAAGGGATACAGCAATGATTGTATCTTGTCACGCCAGCGTACATTATGTGGGATCATACAGTATAAATACACACAATGGGATACAGCAATGATTGTATCTTGTCACCCCAGCTTACATTATGTGGGATCATACAGTATAAATACACACAATAGGATACAGCAATGATTGTATCTTGTCACCCCAGCGTACATTATGTGGGATCATACAGTATAAATATAGACAATGGGATACAGCAATGATTGTATCTTGTCACGCCAGCGTACATGATGTGGGATCATACAGTATAAATACACACAATGGGATACAGCAATGATTGTATCTCGTCACGCCAGCGTACATTATGTGGGATCATACAGTATAAATACACACAATGGGATACAGCAATGATTGTATCGTGTCTCCCCAGCGTACATTATGTGGGATCATACGTATAACCTATACACAATGGGATACAGCAATGATTGTATCTTGGCACCCCCAGTTGACATTATGATCATACAGTATAAATACACACAATAGGATACAGCAATGATTGTATCTTGTCACCCCAGTACATTATGTGGGATCATACAGTATAAATATAGACAATGCAACAGCAATGATTGTATCTTGTACCCCAAGCTACCCCACATTATTTGGGATCATACAGTATAAATACACACAAATAGATACAACAGCATGATGTATCTTGTCACCCAGTTGTACTGTGGGTGAATCATACAGGGTATAGTATATAGGGACATGATTGTACGTGTCTCCCCACGTAATTAGTGGGATCTACAGTATAAATATACATGGGGATACAGCAATGATTGTATCTTGCACCCCAGTGTACATTATGTGGGATCATACAGTATAAATACACATAGGATCAGCAATGTTGTCTTGTACCCCAGTGTACATGTGGGATCATAATATAAATAGACAATGGGATACAGCAAGATTGTTTATTGTCACCCCAGCTCATTATATGGGATCATACAGTATAAATACACATTGGATACAGCAATGATTGTATCTGGTCACCCCAGCGTACATTAGTGGGATCATACAGTATAAATATAGACAATAGGATACAGCAATGATTGTTATCTTGTCACCCAGCTACATTATGTGGGGTCATACAGTATAAATATACACAATGGGATACAGCAATGATTGTATCTTGTCACCCCCCAGCATACATTTATGATCTTTACGGTATAAATACACACAAAAGGATACAGCAATGAATTGTTTACTTGTCCCCCAACAACATATTTTGTGGGTTTCATACAGTAAATTAATTATACACAAATGGGAAGTACAGCAATGATGTTTATGTACCCAAGCTACATTAAATTGTGGGATCATACAGTATAATTTAACACATGGGATAAAGCAATTGGATTGTATCTTGTCACCCCAGTACTTATGGTGGGATCATACAGTTATAAATACAACAATTGGGATACAGCATTGATTGTATCTTGTCACCCCAGTACATTATGGTGGGATTGAATACCCCAGTTATTAAAATTACACAATGATCAGCCAATTGATTGTATCGGGTCCCCCAGTTACATTAGTGGGTTTAACAGTATAATATACACAATGGGATACAGCAATGATTGTATGGTGTCACCCCAGCATACATTATGTGGGATCATACGGTATAAATTATATCACAATGGGATACAGCAATGATTGTATGTCACCCTTGCATCTTACCCTCTTGCTACGGATCCTTTCATGTACCAGGGTTATCATCACAGTATATATCACACTACCTTTGCCCTGGGATACAAGCAATGGATTGTATCTTGTCACCCCAGCATAAATATGTGGGACTATTACAGTATAAATAGTGGGTAGCTTGTCATTCAGCGTACATATGTAGGGATCATACAGTATAAATATGGGAGCCTGTTACCCCAGATACATTAATGTGGGATCACTCAAGTATATGTAGCTTGTCACCCCAGATTAACATATGTGGGTTATACAAGTATAAATATGGGTAGCTTGTCACCCCAGATTACATGTGGGATCATACAGTATAAAAATTGTAGTTGTCACCCAGTACATTATGTGGGATCAAATACAGTATAAAATTGTAGCTTGTCACCCAGATTACATTATGTGGGATCATACAGTATAAATATGTAGTTGTCACCCAAGTTAAATTATGTGGGATCATACAGATAATATGTGGGATCATACTTGTACCCCTAAATATGTAGTAGCTTGTCACCCCAGATTACATTATGTGGGATCATACAGTATAAATATGTAGCTTGTCACCCCAGCGTACATTATGTGGGATCATACAGTATAAATATGTAGCTTGTCACCACCAGTACATTTGTGGGATTCTTACAGTATAAATATATGTAGCCGTCCACACCAGCGTACTATGTGGGATCATACAGTATAAATATGTAGCTCGTCACCCCAATGTACATTATGTGGGATCATACAGTATAAATATGTAGCTTGTCACCCCAGCGTACATTATGTGGGATCATACAGTATAAATATAGCTTGTCACCCCAGCGTACATTATGTGGGATCATACAGTATAAATATGTAGCTCGTCACCCCAGCGTACATTATGTGGGATCATACAGTATAAATATGTAGCTTGTCACCCCAGCGTACATTATGTGGGATCATACAGTATAAATATGTAGCTCGTCACCCCAGTGTACATTACAGTAGCGCTTTTCTGCAGGTCAACTATACGTACGATACCAATACTATACGTATACTATACCAATACGATATGTTTTCTATACGATATGCATATAATATAAACGTATGGTATGTTTGTACCGTACATAACAACCAATATCGTATAGATATACCATTCAAATCGTACGTTTATACGATTTGTATACATGTGTATAATTCTGGTACGTTTGTATCGTACAAATGTACCAGAATACCGTAAATGTATACGTGTACTATTATTTGGTCCGCCCCTAATATTTGGTCCGCCTAGGCAGTTTTTTTTCATAATATTCAGAAATGCGTAATATTACTAATCTATCTCTGTGTTTCATGAAATATATTTTCTGTAAATGACGTCAATATATATCCACAAAACGAGAAACAAAATCCAATTAAATAATGAAAAACTTGAGTTTAATCTCTCACCTGGTGTTGTTACACGACACTAGCAACAATAAACCGGTGTCAATAAATAAAACAACAGCACAAACGTATTCATGTTCAAATCCAAAATGTTATCCCATCTATTTAATTCAAAGTCACTAGAAAGTCAGCAGTATTGATGATCTGTTTTTTTGGTGCGCAAATATAAATTGGCGGGTTATTGCGAGACAAACAGTGAAACCTTGAAATTGACAATTTCTTGGACACAAAAAAATGTCGTCACTACCGTTCCGAATATCAAGAACAAATTAATAGACACCACCATGCTCACAATATATTTATTTTCATATAAAATCAAATTATAATGTGTAGTCTATTTTATAATATGGCAAAACTAAGCTCCAATTTAGCGTTTTGTTTCCTTTTTCGTCGGTATCAAATTACGTTTTCCTATTCTGTTAACATTATTTCGAAGCGATCCTACAGTCGACATGACAATTTCTGAGATCAACACAACTTTTCATAATGTCTTTCAATTTCAAGCTACAAGGAGACAATGAATTGCATATTAACCATATTAACATGGTGAAAATATTGATAATCATTTTAAAAGAAAAGCATATTTCAATTTTCGAAACCTGATCATAATTGTTTATTTTTTTTTGGAATTAGATTTCTATTACTGCAAACGTTCTGCTCTGGCTGTTGATTTCTATTGGCCCGAATCAAATTTTGTGAAGATAATATTTATACCGGTGATAGCCATTTCTTTAAAACAAAACGGTTTACTTGTGTCACAGAGTGAGAAAGATGCATTCCAGCCCGGAATCGAACCGGGGACCTCATGTTTACCGTACCATGCCCATGGCTCTACCGAGCAAGCTAACAAAGCACAGATCATACACACTTCATCCCCATAGTCAGTTGCGTACCATGACATTCTTCCCCGCCAAATTGAAATTCGTCCTCGAATTCCATGTTTAATTTTGTCTCCGAATTCCATATGTTTGAGTACAATTTTGGGAGTATTTATCAGTCACGGTCCTTCGTTGGGCAACAATTGTCACTGGGGAGAAATATGTCCATCCTGAATTCCATATTTGTGGAACATTTCTTCATCAGTCACGACTCCACGTTGGGAGTAGTTGTGGCAAGTAACTGCAGAATACTCAATTATCGTCTGTACCCAGAGTTATGGTGCTCCATAGGTTTTTCCTGCAGAGTACCGAATCAGATCTCATTCGCACTTTAGCTGTTAATTGTGACATATTTTTCTGTACTTATTCCACAGAAATGAATGTAAGTATAATACTGACATTTCTTTCAATTGAAAAATAAAGAAAATATGTCGCAATTAACAGTTGAAGTGCAAATCAGATGCAACATAACTCTTGGTACGGACGATACGGGAGTATTCTGCAGAGTTACAGAGATCAATATGTGAGGCGCTGACAGAACCTTTAAAAAATTTTATCACGATAGCAGCTACAGGGATTGTTGGACGCATTTATTTAGAGAAACAAGAGATTACAACCCGCATTGGATAATATACTAAGTGACATTTTGTGCTAACATACACCAACATAGAGGATTAAATTTGCGACAATGTTGGATTCTGGATTTTGTGGACAGGTGACAGAAATCGGAGCTGGATAAGAACCGACAGACGTGATTCTGAATATGCGTGCTTGGTCTGGTTATTCTTCCAGATCATGTCATGCATGTTTTAATTTCACGTCATGTCAAAGCAGCACTATTGAACATAATGAATAACTTTAATATTCTACAAATGGTGTGGTGAGAATTAAAGTTCATTCAGCGTCTGATGTGTAACTGATGAATTAAGGTAAGTTACTTGTATATGCTGGGGCATGCCACTATTGCAGGCCCGTAGCCACGGGGGGTCGGAGCGGTCGGACGACCCCCCCGCCCAGCCTCGAGGTCCACTTTTTTAGCTAAAAAGCATGCCCCCGGACCCCCGAGATACCTCAAAATGACCCCCCCCCTTCAAACAGGTCTGGCTACGGGCCTGTATTGTTTTAGTAGAGCCCGCTTGCAGATAACTCAACACAATCACAATGACGTCCAGGTGTGCGGATGTCCGTCTATATTATTTTTAAAATTTTCGAAAAGTAGAGTCCAGCCCTTAAAGGGCTCGTCATGCAGGCCGTCGCTAACTCGTTAACTCGTTAACTTGTTAGGGCATTTAGTGTTACCCTTGTCCGTTCTTCCGTTCGTCACCAACCTCGTAACTTGTAAAACTTTTAAACAGAAATAGCTACAGACCTGAAACTTGGTACATGTATGTTTGATTCGACCCCATGGTCATGGATTATCTCCCCCTTTTCAAGTTAGAATTTTCCAATTTTGGCTTGTAACTGGTAAAACTTTTAAACCCCAATAGCTACACACCTGAAACGTGGTATGTAGCTTCCTTATAATGAGTAGATTTGCAAAGTTTATTTTGATTAGATCACTCGAGTCATGGATTATCTACACCTTTTTTACTTAAAATTTGAGAATTTTGCCTTGTAACTCGTAAAACTTTTGTAATAGCTACAGCACTGAAATTTGATATGTAGCTTCCTTATGAGTAGATGCGGGAAAATTTTGATTTTGATTCGAACCCTGTGTCATGGATTATCTCCCCCTTTTGGACACTGGAATTTTGCCTTGTTTACTATCAAAGCGATATGTGGGGTATCCGTGTTCTATGAACACATTATCTAGTTTAGTTATCTCCCTTTGTTTTTTCGCGCACTGATTTGTCTGGAGCATAACGCGAACACCCTTTGCAATATTTTTATGAAACTTAACACATGCATAGGTCTCACGGGACAGTGCGGAGCTAGCGTTAAAGGTACATGCCCTCTCAGTAGGCACAAAATGTTTTTCTTTATGTCAGAGACATCATCAGAGACATTTTCTGGCCAGATAAACAATCATTTACCATTGCCCACGTATTGTTTGGCATTATTATACATTTTATATCAGAAGAAAATTTCCACATTGATATGATAACCGTGTTTCCTTAAAATGTTAACGGACATTACTATTTATTCTCTGTATTTATTTTTAGATGTGTAATGATCGTACTTTATAATCTGTCAATTTTTTTTTCAGTTGACGCATTTAATTAGTATAAATAATTATAAAATATCATGCCCCATTTGCATATGAAACTAGAACTATCACAGGAGTGATCATAATACCCCCACAAAGAGTTGGACTTACAAATAGCTTAACATTAGAAGAGTTTTATAGGTTTGAATAAAAATTTCATGATCATTATTTAATGCTGGCCTTAGAGATGTGTGACATTGACCTTTTACCTGCGTACGTGGTCAATGAAAATGAGATAATCTGAAAACATTTGAAAATTCATTCATCAGTTATAGAGGATCTTACACGAGTAATGGATTAATATGATTTTGATTAAAAACTCTGTGCCGAGTTTGTCAAGAACGCAATGAATCAATTTAAGAAAAATATAAAAAAAATGGCCAAGTTAAAAGGATGATATTTTTGTAAAAAAAATATTTGTTCGGCATAAAAAGTGTGTATAGTTTCAGATCAATCCACTGGACGGTTTCAGAGGAGTTGTGTACACAAACTATGCAGTTTATCTGTCTGCCGCCTGCAATAGGTTTGACCTTTGACCTTCAACTGTGACCTTGACCTTGGACGTAGGTGTGTCGTCATTGATCGCGACACACCTTTTCATCCTGAAAAACATGTGTGCCAAGGCATTTGATAATCCATGCATCGGTGTAGAAGATATAGAGCGGAAGGGAATTTCAATAGGTTTGACCTTTGACCTTCAACTGTGACCTTGACCTTGGGCGTAGATGCGTGGTTATTGATCGCGACACACCTTCTCATCATGAGAAACATTTGTGCCAAGCCATTTGATAATCCATGCATCGGTGTAGAAGATATAGAGCGGAAGGGAATTTCAATACGTTTGACCTCTGACCTTCAACTGTGACCTTGACCTTGAACGTAGATGCGTGGTTATTGATCGCGACACACCTTCTCATCATGAGAAACATTTGTGCCAAGCCATTTGATAATCCATGCATCGGTGTAGAAGATATAGAGCGGAAGGGAATTTCGATAGGTTTGACCTTTGACCTTCAACTGTGACCTTGACCTTGGACGTAGGTGCGTGGTTATTGATTGCGACACACCTTCTCATCATGAGAAACATTTGTGCCAAGCCATTTGATAATCCATGCATGGGTGTAGAAGATATAGAGCGGAAGGGAATTTCCAACAGACCGACAGACCGACTGACAAGCTGACTCCTATATACCCCCTCAAACTTTGTTTGTGGGGGTATAAATACCCTGATACCACCGCGGGTCACTATCAGTAAAAGAACTATTACCAAATGATTATATCTGTATAGCGGGCACTCATAATGTTTATAACTAGTGGAATAGTGACAATTATACACTTATTTAATTCCCATAAAGAGCATTTTTAGCCTACTGAGTGGGCATGCACCTTTAAAAAGGTGTTGGACAATTTTTGTCGCGTCCGCTTGTGGACAGTGCGATAGTCTGCGCATTGACGTCCATCCGTAGTTTATTTGCCGAGCCTGCTTGCGGAAAGCGAGACAGTGATCACAATGACGTCCGTGCGTCAGTCCGTCCGAAATCGGTGTATGTTTTTAAATACCATATCCTAAGTCACATTGACTTGAAACATCAAATGCTTATTAGTCATCATCCATATATTCATTCTGTGTCCCACTCATGCGGCCCGTGCCCCAAGGTCAAGGTCAAATGACTTTGAAATTTGTGTTAAAGTTTTTGCATACCTTATATCTCCACAACACTTACTCAGATTTGCTTCAAACTTCAGATAATTCTTTATTATCATCCATATTTTCATACTATAGCCCACGCATGCTACCCACATGCCCAAGATCAAGGTCAAATGACTTTCAAATTTGCGTTAAAACTTTTACATACCTTCATTCAAACTTCATCAAATGCCTCGGTGGGCTCGACATGCGGGCCACGGCCATCTGGTTTTTATTTACCGTAGGTTAAAGTTTTTAAGAACACTATATCTCAAAAACCGCTTCGCCAATTCACTCGAAGCTTCACATGTGTGTTTATCATCATCCATATTTTCATTCTATGCTTTCCCTGCAACCCCTGTGCCCAATATCAAGGTCAAATTACTTTGAAATTTTCACGTCCGCTATCCATATAATTATAATCATTTAGTAATATTTATTTTACTGATAATGACTAGCGGTGGTATCAAGCTATTTTCATATTCAAATGAGGCATGATATTTTTTAATTATTTATGCTAACTAAAGGTACATACCCACTCAGTAAGCACACAAATTAAAGTTATGTGTAGGAATTAAATAAGTGTATAATTTTGTCACTATTCCACCAGTTCTAAACATTACGAGTGCCCGTTATATGGATATAATCATTTAGTAATGTTTATTTCACTGATAGTGACACGCTGTGGTATCAGGCTATTTTAATAGGCAAATGGGGCATGATATTTTTTAATTACTTATACTAATTAAATGTGTCCCCTGAAAAAATAATGTTTTCGACAGATTATAAAGTATGTATGATCATTGCACATCAAAAAATAAATACAGATACTAAATAGTAAACCGCTTCACCAATTCACTTGAAACTTCACATACTGTGTATTTGTCACCCACATTTTCATTATTATTTATATGTGCCCAATGTCAAGGTCAAATTACTTTGAAATTTCCCTTAACGTTTTTGTTGGGCCCGCTTGCAGACAGAGCGATATAGTCGGCACATTGGCGTGCATTCAGGATAAAGTTTTTGGTTAAAGTGGTTTTGGTTAAAGTTTTTAGGTATACTATCAAAGCCTCGGCGGGTGCGGCATGTTTTTACGTCAACGGGCTAAAGCTTTGTTGCAATAAAAGTTTTTTTTGTACTATCAAATGCCTCGGCGGGCACAACATACAGGCCATGGCCATCTCATTATTATGGCATGCGATTTGATCAGTCGGCCATCGCACCATGACTAGTTTAGCACTTGATCAGTCGGCCATCTCACCAGGACTAGCATAGCACTTGATCAGTCGGCCATCGCACCAGGACTAGTTTAGCACTTGATCAGTCGGCCATTGCTCCAGGACTAGTTTAGAACTTGATCAGTCGGCCATCTCACCATGACAGTAGTGGATTCAGGGCCGGCCGGCCCGGCCCCCCCACACCTTCAGGAATCCCGATTTTTTTTGTTTTGTTACGAAATATTGAGCGTAGAATGCAGGAAATGGCTTCAATTCAAAAAAATTCCAGGGGGGCATGCCCCCAGATCCCCCTAGCCAACTCCCTTGCACCGCTCAGTCGACGAATGAGCATATTCAGTCGGCCATCGCACCAGGACTAGTTTAGAACTTGATCAGTCGGCCATCGCACCAGGACTAGTTCAGCCCTTGATCAGTCGGCCATCGCACCAGGACTAGTTTAGAACTTGATCAGTCGGCCATCGCACCAGGACTAGTTCAGCCCTTGATCAGTCGGCCATCGCACCAGGACTAGTTCAGCCCTTGATCAGTCGGCCATCGCACCAGGACTAGTAGAGAACTTGATCAGTCGGCCATCGCACCAGGACTAGTTTAGCCCTTGATCAGTCGGCCATCGCACCAGGACTAGTTCAAGCCCTTGATCAGTCGGCCATCGCACCAGGACTAGTAGAGAACTTGATCAGCCGGCCATCGCACCAGGACTAGTTCAGCCCTTGATCAGTCGGCCATCGCACCAGGACTAGTAGAGCACTTGATCAGTCTGCCATCACACCATGACTAGTATAGTGCTTGATCAGTCGCCCGTTGCACCATGCCCAGTATAGCACTTGATCAGTTGGCCATCTCACCATGCCCAGTACAGCACGTGATCAGTTGGCCATGCCAAGTATAGCACTTGATCAGTCGGCCATCGCACCAAGACTAGTATAGCACTTGATCATAGGCGGGCAGGGATAACTTTTGACCACAAACAAATTGCAACAGAAACTAACGTAGTGGCGTTTGGTTGGACATGCATCAGGGTTGATCATATCCAAAATAGGCAAAAATCGGCCCAAGCGAAATACCATAATTAACATAATTTCAAAATGGCGGCCATCGTCAGCTGTGGAATGCAATATCTGGCAAACAGCTCATCCTAACACCCATAAATGTATTACTAACACATAGGAAAGTGGTACCCAGGAATCCATAAATGATACTCCCATCGACCTATGACGTCATTGTGACGTCATAACCCAGCTATGATGTCATAAATCATGTAGTTCGCTGTCGGGGGCGATCTTTGTCTGCGTTAGTTTCTGTTGCAATTTGTTTGGGGTCAAAAGTTAAAATTTGTTTGCGATAATGCTGACAGAAATTCATGGAGCTTAGATGGAAAAAAAGCATTGCATGCTATGGGTATGATAGAAACTATTACACCAGCAATTATAGTCAATACACGGATCCGAAAAGATGCAGGCTCAGAGAGAACTGTCAATTCAGTGATTCAAGTTACGTACTATGACATTCCCAGTGTATATAGTCCTATTGTTTACTATAAGCTACCGCAAATCAATGTAGAAAACCCATTTAGCAAACGAGATTTACTATGGAAGATAAGTGCACCTTTGAAACCAGTTACACCTGGCTGGTCAGGAGTGACGCAAGCTGTGTCTGGTAGTACCAGTACTATTTACCCCGGCAAGTCTACAGTGAGATTCCTCCTCATGTTGGATATCAATCCAACGGACATGACATGTATATATTCAACTCTATGCTTCATCGTCAATGAATGTATTCGTCCTAAGTGCACACCGATAGTTACATTTTACCAGCCATTGTGGTTCAAAGCCAGAACTATCGTAGCTAATGAACAAGAGAGTAGTGACTTGAAACAAATCATACTATACTTGGGCGGATTCCATACTATGATGAGTTTCCTGGGCAGTATTTGCAACTTGATGACTAGTTCTGGGCTCCGAGAAGTATTGGAACTTATATACGGTGAAAATGCTGGCACATACATCTTGAACGGCAAATAATATGCCCGTGCTTGTCGTGGGCATTTTATGATTGATTCTATGCTAAACGGACTCATCCTTCATGAGGTATACCCAGTCCAGTTGGTGACAACGAAAGTGAGAGCGTGCAATCGGTTCTCAGTCCGGACTTGAAAAGAGCCTTAGATTTGCTTGATCAAGTTATAAGCAAAGATATGTCGGTGGAAGCGGCAATGGAAGGTCCGACTATATCACAAATCTTAGTCGACATATCTGAAACCAAAGCCGAACTGCGCAAATACCATACTGCTGAATTGTGGCTGTAATATATAGATATGGTTGATTTACTTCGTGATTTTCTTCGTTCCAAAAGAACCGGTAACTGGTCATTGTACAAGGCCTGCCTTAGTAAGATGCTGCCGTGCTTTGCTGCTACTGGCCACAACCACTAAGCGAAAAGTTTCCAAATATACCTAAAGGATCTGAAGGAACTGAAAGTGAAAAACCCTAAAGTTTATGATATGTTCGACTCTGGCCTGTTCGTGATACGGCGAACGGAAAGATTCTGGGCTGGACTGTCGAAGGACCTTGTCATCGAGCAGACACTTATGCGAACCATGAAAGTTACTGGAGGTCTTGTGCATGGTAGATGTGTTGTGAATGAGAAACAAAGAAATAAGTGGCTGTTGTCGTTACCTGTGTGCGCGACATTCAATGACTCGATGCAAGAACTCACTAACCGGACTTTCGCCACTAGTGAACAACATAAAGAGTTAGCTTCTGCAAGAGTAAAACGTGATAACAAAGATTCCTCAATTGTTTTAGATTTTCTACGTGAGAATAACCCATTCGAGCCTACACCAGACCTGCGGAGTATCACCAGTGGCATTACCGCTGATACATCTGTCAATGCTCATAGAGCTAAAGACGTTGGTGAGAAGTTCTTAGAGAAGATGTACAGTACAAATGCATTCGAGTTTTCCTTCTCTAAAAAGATATTGCTGTTGCGTTGGGTCAGGCAAAGCAACATGACATTGATGGAGAAAAAGTCAACATCGTTCCTCAGCTGCTGTTCCAACGGTTGCTGGCCATTGGCAATGCACACACAGATGAGAATGACTTAGAGCAGTTCTTGCAATATGAATTATCAACACACCCAACTGCTTTATTTGACAAATATGGAATGATTAGAGAAGCCACAAAGTCGCAACTAGCTGACGCTATCGGACAAAGGTATGAGACTCAAGGTTCTGAAACATTGGTCGCGGTTGCGCAGCAGTTTTCAGTGTTTGATGGTGGTTCTTTATCGCACAAAATTCAGTGGAAAAATGATACCTCGTTTGATAGTATATGTACTAAATACGTAGATCTAGTCAAGCAGAGCTCAGGTCCTGTCGTTGTGTTTGACGGCTATCTACAGGGCCATTCTACGAAAGACAGCACCCATCAACGACGAACAAAAGGGCTCGTTGGTGCAAAAGTCAGTGGTTTTACCGGAAACAAACTACTGAAGACCAAGAAGGAAACTAAGAAAACTTCCTTAGTAATGAAATCAACATATGTAACTTCACCAATCTGATGAAGCAACATTTTGCATCGAATGGAATAGGCACGAAATAGGCCACAGGTGATGCAGACTTTATAATAGCAGAAACTGGAGTACAATTAGCCGCCATCGTTCAGACCTGTGTTGTTGGTGAGGACACAGACTTGCATGTAATGTTATGCCATCACGCAAATCGCCTTAAAATACCACCGGGACAGTTGTTAGTGTACCTGTTCGAGTTTGCCATTCATTCACGCCATCGGTGGATGTGACACCACGTCTCGACTTTTTGGTATAGGAAAAGCAACACCATTGAAGAAGATGGACAGTAGGATCTTCAGGGAACAAGCGGCAGTCTTCTGTGCCACTGACTTACCATGTACTAGTGAGATAACTGAAGCCGGTGAAAAAGCTGTGGTTTGTCTGTACGTAGGGAAAACAGGAGATGCACTAAGAGTGAGAAAGTTTAAAGAGAAGGTACTACAGCAATCGATGTGAAAACATTGCCAGCGACATCTGATGCAGCAATGTATCATTCCTTGCGAGTATTTCTTCCAAGTCCGTACGTGGATGGGTGATGGAGAGGACATGAATCCTACCGAATGGGGATGGGAAGTGCGAAACGGTGCTCTTCACCCAAATAAAATGGATGCACCCGTAGCTCTTAAGCATCTTTTGAAAGTAATTCGGTGCATGTGCAAAGGGGAATGTGCTACCAAAAAGTGTTCTTGTCGCCGTTTTGGACTGAAATGTACGAATGCTTGTAGACATTGCAATGGGGAGACCTGCTCAAACTCGCCAAGCCCAGTGATTCTCGACGAAGAGGAGATTGAAGAAACATATTTGTTGGACATTGGCTATTGATAGAGATTAAACTGTTTCCCCCATGAAACAATTCTTGAATCTGTCCCCGACGTCATAAGTTAGTTATTGTGTCATAATAACATCATAGGTCAGTGGTAGTATCATTTTCGGATTCCCGAGTGCACGAAATGCGCGACAAAAATCACCCCCGATGGCGAACTACATGATTTATGACGTCATTGCTGGGTTATGACGTCACAATGACGTCATAGGTCGATATGAGTATCATTTATGGTTTCCTGGGTATCACTTTCCTATGTATTAGTAATACATTTATGGGTCCAAGGACGAGCCGTTTGCGATATATTGCATTTCAAAGCTAGCGATGGCCGCCATTTTGAAATTATGTTAATTAGGCTATTTCGCCTGTGCCGATGTTTGCCTATTTTGGATATGATCAACCCTGATGCATGTCCAACCAAACGCCACTATGTTAGTTTCTGTTGCAATTTGTTTGAGGTCACCCCTTATTTTAGAGTAGCAGTGCCCGCCTATCAGTCGGCCATCGCACCATGACTAGTTTAGCACTTGATCAGTCGGCCACCGGCATGACGAGTAGTCTGCCTGTAGTTGAAGTCATGCAAGTCATCCTGCGTTACAGACAGAAGTGGGGGTCGGGGTGTAGTGTAGTCATAGACAAAAACTGTTGGTGGTGGTGATACACATTGTTCCCACTGTGGGATATAGACCGGAACTTTTAGGACACCAAATGTAGATGGCTGGTGTGTGTGGGGGATCATTGTTTTGTGTCCCCGGCGGTGGTGCGGAGTACAATGATGAATTACTGATGGATTACTGTATTGAACACACATGTATAAGATGCACTGTGATACTTCACAATCCTCAGTTTTAAATTGATTCTGTATCGTGAAACTGAAAATTTATTCATTTTGAAAAACTTAAAATTGTGGCAGATAATCGAAATGAAAACCGGATGTTTACATGCGAAATGAACCGGTGCATCGGTATATTTTAACCGCATGATGACCCCACTGTATATTCATACCATATCCGTACGGATATATCGTATAAACGAAC
This sequence comes from Conchocele bisecta, assembly GCA_029237695.1. Classification (NCBI taxonomy): domain Eukaryota; kingdom Metazoa; phylum Mollusca; class Bivalvia; order Lucinida; family Thyasiridae; genus Conchocele; species Conchocele bisecta. Next base: position 67,976,693 of record CM055274.1, on the reverse strand, counting down.
GGATATCGTATGTTTGTATAATATTTGTATAGTACGTTTGTATAATGTAAACAAACTGTACTATACGATGATACGGTACAAACATACCAATATTATATGATCATACGATTAAATATACCAATACTGATATGCCCCGGCATAGGCAAAATCACTTACCTTCATTTTCATTTAGGCAAAGACACGGATTTGTCCTTTAACTCTAAGTCTGCCATACGACTGTATGTTGAAAATTTGTGATGCTTTGACAGACCGTGAAAATGCAAACATACATGGTATGATCTGGATTTATACACAAACCAGACACGCATATTTGAAATCACGACCTGTCTGTGAATCTCCAGCTCTAAATGTTCGTTTTCATTCGCGCACCTGTCAGTTCCACAATCCAACAATAGGGCACTTTTAATCCAATATATTTACGTGTGAACACACTGACGCTCACTTTATAAGCTCGTATCGGTTGCTATCTTCCTTTTCGCTGTGTGACTTGGTTAAATAATAACTGCATACTAGCATATCTTCGAAAATGTAACTATTTCACACTGAACCTAAAACTTTTACCCTGCTGTTGGCCATTTTTGCTATGAACTCTGGGAGCTAATCTTAGCAACACAGCGAAAAGAAGTTCAGCAAGCGCTAAAGATGAAACGAATGTACAATGGCAGACTTATGGTACATATTGCATACAATATTGTTTAACACTGATTATGTAACTTATCAGAGTGAGAATATGCCATTGTTTTGCCAATTTCAGTGCTCCTTGACGTTGTTAAGGTAGCTATCGCTAATTCATCATCAGTAATAATCTGACGTAACTTCCGGCACGCGCGTGACCAATTCTTGGGTCCAGGCCCAATTCTCGGGCTCACATCCCATGTTCAGGTGGTCCCCGTTTTCGGGCTCATGCCCCATTTATGGGATTATGCCGCTTTTCGGACATTGGCCCCTAGAATGGGGACTAATATCCCCCAAAACGGGACGGGACGTAAGCCCCATTTTCGAGTTCAGACCCAGTTATCGGGCTTGCCCATCCCATTTTAGTATAAAAGGACTGGATTTTTGACCATTCCTCACTCTGGCAAAGTTAAACCTCAAGACAATGTCTCCACGCTAATTTCCGTGAAAAATGCACAAAAACATAGCAGTAAGCTGATTTAAATTCAAGTTCTCATAGCAAGAACCGTTTAATATTTAGACTAATGGTGATGTCTAGCCAGAGTCACTTTTGGACATTACTCTATATTTAAATAGATATAACGTTTTATGCAATAATTGCACTATTGCGAGTCACAGGGACCTCCTGTCATACACACTGATGAATAACTAGTTTGTTCATGCACATCTTCACGGCAATACTTCGACTGGTATTAGATGACCAACTGATATATATATATATTACGCTAGACATTTAGGACTTGCATACATTAATCGCATTATCGTTCATTGCGGGTTTTAAGAAACACCGCGGATATTATAGTTAGTCTACAGTGTATTTCCAAAAGTACGTTACTTGTGCCACTCACTTGAACCGTCTCGTGGACATTTGTTGTTTTAGTAATTAAAAGCTAAATAAATAGTTGAAAGTTTATCCGATCTGTTATAAATACGTTCCCTGGACCGTCAGCCTGCATCAGTACCCGTGTTCCCGTCCCTACAGATGAGTAGCCGCTAAACCAGATCTGGGAGACACAGGCTACAGGCTACACGGAGACTGATTGACAACTATTCGAGGCAAACGCTACCACATTTGTCAGTCAAGCAGTCACCCCTAGCCCGTAACGCGTGTTTGATGATACTGGGGTATACAGTGGTACACGCATAGCAACGGTTTAGTCCAACGGCCAATGGTACAGCAAACAGCTGGTTTGGTGCAGCGACTCCAACCCATACAGCATAGGCAGGGTCCGAACGGGGTCATATCTACGCACCACTACCGGCGCGTAACAATACTATACGATTACGATATGTATACGATATTAGTATATACAAATAGGTAAGGAGCAGAAAAGCGCTATGTATGTGGGATCATACAGTACAAATATGTAGCTTGTCACCCCAGTGTACATTATGTGGGATCATACAGTATAAATATGTACCGTATTTAGCCGTGTATTGCGCGCATTGGTGTATTGCGCGCATCCCTATTTTGGGCCAAAAAAATGGGTAAAAAAACAGTTCTAGTAAATAGCGCGCAGACAATTTTCACGAAAAAAATCGGCCGAAATTGCTTTCCGAGTTCACATCCACAATGCTGAACGTGTGCGGGTAGGCTTTCTCAAAGCAGTTAGTGTTGCATTTATCGGTATTTACCGATTAATATGCTAATTAAAAATTAAAAATTAAAAAAATTTACGACGCATGTAATGAATTTATTGGAACTACTTACGAAGAATTTTTGTTTTTATTTAATCCACTACATTTGGCATTCGACAAAGCAAGTCACGTGTCGCCCCGTAATCAGGTTTGATAATCAACAACACGTGGCAGCCATGTGTCAGACAGACAGCTTCCCCAAGGCGATACTGAAACACCTGTACCCCAGCCAAATATTGACACAGTACACACGCGTAGTGTGTATTCACCGTTTATTGATCGGGTTTAAAAATAGACATAGAAGTCGCTGTAGAATACAGTGTATAGCCTCAGCTTAGCATGTTTATTGATTGAATGTTATCCACTTATACTGTACTGATCTGACTGCGTGTATGCTACGCTGCTCGCACACGTCATAAGGTTGATTTGCTTTACAACTACTGTCCTCATTAATTATTCACATAATGGCTGACGGCACGTCATAAGGTTGATTTGCTTTACAACTACTGTCCTCATTAATTATTCACATAATGGCTGACGCGTGACGTCACATTGAAAATTTCACAACCACCGATAACAAGCTGACAACAATTGACCGATATGAGACACCAGCGTAGCTAAATTTAATTTCGAGACAGAAAATGCCAAAATGTGACTATGTATGGAGAAATGGGGCTTATGGTATTGCAACCCGTGTAGATTCACGCATATGCTGGTGTATAACACTATGCGTATTTTAGGGCCACAAATCGATGTTCAACACCAATCTACACTTACCTCACCCGTACTTACCCATACTTTTTGTGGTGTATAACACTATGCGTAATTTAGGACCACAAATCGATGTTTCCGTTTCCGGTAAACATTACTTTTTTCTCTTCGATAAAAAAAATGGGTAAAACTGGCGCAGAAATCGGCTGGAAAAATGTTTGAAATTTATGTTCCTACTTATAACGCGCAGGGTGACTTCTGGATTAAAAATGGGGCTGAAAAAATGCGCGCAATACACGACTAAATACGGTACCTTGTCACCCCAGAATACATTATGTGGGATCATACAGTATAAATACCGGTACACACAATGGGATATTAACCCATTACAGGCGGCATACAATTATAGTATGTATGAAGCTTTTGAGAGAAAATAATTCATATTTTCTGTATTTCACCTCAAAAATATATGTTGTTACCACTCGTTTGAACCGTCTCAATGAGATGAAATAAACGAGTGATAACCACATATACCTTTATCGAGAAAGAAACAAAATAATGAGATTGTTTTCAACAAAAATTATCGTATCCTTAGGCTGAAATGGGTTAACGAAGACTCGAGAGAATATTAACACATTTATTTAGGAAAACTGTGTGTAGTGTGGCTGTCAAAAAGGACCTTACGGCATTGACAATCAAAGACAAAAATCTACCTGAGGATCAATCCAGTCTGTTCAGTCTTCACTGTCATATTCACATTCTTGCACACTTTAGCTACAGTACGGCAAACAGCCTGGAACCTGATCAGAATGATGCGATCTGATTTCATACTGTTTGCAAATCTTCTTCTTGGTGAAATAAGTGCATGCTAAATAATATACAGGTTAACCCTTCGAAAGCAGAAAATAAATATTATTATCTTCTTTTTTAAATTTAATGGAGAAACTAAGGGAGTTACTTTTGAATTATATTAATGGAGAACTGCTCCATAAATATAAATCGAAGTGATGTAACTCCCTAAGTTTCTCCATTATTGTCTACAGAAGAAACAGGGGACCTGTTCACTAAACTAAACATACGACACAGAGAGTTTGTTAAGAGCAATATTAAAATTTACAAAAACATTAGCACTCACAATTAGTGTTGGTAAATCTGTAGTGGGTTTGTTCCAATTACTAAACTAAACATACGACACAGAGAGTTTGTTAAGAGCAATATTAAAATTTACAAAAACATTAGCACTCACAATTAGTGTTGGTAAATCTGTAGTGAGTTTGTTCCAATTTAATGATGTGTACATATTATAGGTGGAACATGGCATTATTAGTGAACCATGTGAATTGGTGATGCAAATTCATAAGTACAACATAATTATGATGGTTAGTGAATCAGACCCCTGGCTACTACCACCTACTTGCTGCCATCTTGGATCTGTTGTTGGTCTGGTAACTCAGTTCTACGTCATACTTGAAGTTCTGCAATTAAATGGAGTCGAATAGCTCATCAGCATAAGATATGGCTCACATATTTGATAACTTGAGGGATCGTAGCTAGTTATTTCCCTTTGAATTTATTTATAGAAATCCAGTCCAAATTGTATATTTTAGGGTCTTATTGCTTGTAAAAAGGGCGACTGTTGCACAATTTGTTTTGTAAAGGAGCCATTATAGGATTTTCGATCCAGGTTATCCTACTTATCTGCACAGTCTGATCTTCAGACTTCATTGTTTGCCAGATTCATATTTTGACACTTATCAAGTTTTATTACAAACAGTATAGACTCGGATCAGACTGCACATAAGCACTATTCAGTAAGAAATAAACGGTAAAATAAACCATAGGACTGGATTTCTATTAATAGATTTGCAAAGTGAAATAACTAACTACGATCCCTCATTCTCCCCGCGATGAACAGGGTTTGATACCTGGCCTGGGCAGTAGTGTGTGGGCGGCCAGTGGCAGACAGTTGATACCTGGCCTGGGCAGTAGTGTGTGGGACGGTCAGTGGCAGACAGTTGATACCTGGCCTGGGCAGTAGTGTGTGGGACGGTCAGTGGCAGACAGTTGATACCTGGCCTGGGCAGTAGTGTGTGGGACGGTCAGTGGCAGACAGTTGATTCCTGGCCTGGGCAGTAGTGTGTGGGACGGCCAGTGGCAGACAGTTGATACCTGGCCTAGGCAGTAGTGTGTGGGACGGCCAGTGGCAGACAGTTGATACCTGGCCTGGGCAGTAGAGTGTGAGACGGCCAGTAGCAGACAGTTGATACCTGGAGTAGTATATAGGGAGTCAAAATGATACCACCTACGGTGGTATCGTTTCCACCCCTCTACACTACCCCCACCACCCCCGAAAAATCAAAAATTGGTTAACGAGGAAATTGTCTCCCACCACCCCCGAAAAATTCAAAGATTGGTGTCATAAATACGTCATGTTATTTTCACGTCCAATTGAACATATAAAACTATACTAATAAAAAGGATTTGTTTTCGTCTCGTTGTCATATTGGTGTCATAAATACCTCATGTTCATTTTTCAACACGGCATTTTCCTCCTCCACTATAGCTAATTTATTCTGTAGATCAGCAACTAATTCTACCAACTCTAGTCTACCACGTTCACCTTTAGCCACAGGGCAGCGTAGTTGCTTATGTCTACAAAGAGTTTGGGCACTAACGAATTTACAAGGGCATCTGGGGCATTGAAATTGCGGGGGGACACAAGGAATTTTTCTACGTCTCGCTAGATGCCTTCGTAGATAGTCTTTACGCGTAAACGTCTTACAACAAGTCTCACACTCCATTATATATGTATATGTATATGTTTATATTCAATTGGTCGTGAAAAAAACATAATGTTTTCAAGACCAATTGAACAGATAAATTTCATAGGTTATACAAAAGTATATTACAGAAAATATGATAACGCCAGAAATAGAAAGTTTGAGAAGAGAAGCCGAATCTCTAGGGATTACTTATAGTACACGGTTGAGAGTTAGGGGGTTGACAAAGCTGATAAATGCCACAAAGAATGAGGCGTTTATGAAGCGGTTTACCCGCGCCTATAAAAGAGGGGCATTTAAAGACCTCTCACTAGCGGAGGAAGTTGGTAACAGAATTCAAAAAGAAAGTATTGCGGAGCTAAGGGCTAGTGTAATTAATTCTAAAGAATTACCTTCAAGCACAAATAATTTGTCTCAAATTAGACACACAGGTGACCAAATACCAAATAAAAGATCTATAGTTCGCGCGATAGTGGAAAAAGGTGAAGAAATATTGGGGGCTCACGATGAAACATTGGAAAAGGTAGAAAATGGAAGACGGGTAGTTACATTATCCTTTCGTAAAAACATTGACATCAACGAGTCTGAACGCATGTCCGATAAACTCGCTCCGTATCTAACAACAAATTTTTATTTGAGATATTCATATTCTTACAAGCTAGAACATATGGAGGAAACTAAAAAATGGAAAACCTAAAACTCTAATATTTCACAAAAAATCTCGGTGGTAGCGAACCACTATCATCAATGAAAACCGTTAAAAAATGGCTGTCAGATAAGGAGCAAACACGAATAATGTCCGATAAAATAGACAGACCAAATACAAAGTGGAAGTTTGTAAGATGGGTAGAGGTTTTTTGTAAAGCTAATACAGGGCAGTAGGGGAATAGATTTGGGACTACAATCCAAAGAAGCAGCAGGAGAACTTCCAGAATGGTTGAGGAATAGAAAAGGTATGTATTCTTTAGATAAGTATGTACGATCTTTGTCTGTTCAGGTGTCTAGCTATGCACCTTGATAAAAAAGATCAGACCTGACAGATGTACAGAAAAAGCGGAAGAACTTAGTAAGCAATATTTCGGTAGTAATGTTGTTTCACCAATTCCTTTTTCAGATCTAAAAAAGGTTGAAGAGGTTTTTAAGGTAGGTATAGAAGTATATCAACCGACCAAATATGACGTATGGTGGTTGAAAAAGGTACCAGCACACTATAATGAAATAGGTAATAAACCAATGACAATAGGACTGTTTAATAATCACGCATTTCTGATAAAAAACCTTAAAAACCTATCTAAAACTTACGCCTGCAATAATTGTAAACAGAGATTCACAAAAGCGAGTAATATGAAGAGACACGGACCAACATGTATGAAAGGTGAGACAAAAGTAATATGTGATGGTAATTATTTAGAGCGCCCGCGTTCGTTGTTCGAGAAAGCGTTCTACCCAAAAAGTTCTAACGTTATGGGGCGATCGATTGGATGTACTCTGTGGAAAAGCGCGAGGGAATTCACATTCACCACGAACAGTGTGGACACGGGGGTGAAAGGTGGGTTTTAGGAGCTCCAGTAGATGGATACTGTACGGAAACCAATACCGTATATCAATATCACGGCTGTTACTGGCAAGGGTGTGAGATTCATGCAAAGCATAGAAAAGAAGAACGCGCATCCACTATGAGAAGAGATACATTTATTAGAAGAAGCAAAGAATTCAACCTAGTAGTTATGTGGGAATGCGAATTTCAAAGAACGGGTAAAGACATAAAGATCGGTTGCGACACTACTCTTTATCCATATCAGATAGTATACGATTTTGAGGCATATCTCAACCCAGAATTTGAAACTCTCGGTAATAATCTAGAGTACGAAGCCGAGCACGTTCCGGTAAGCGTTAGTATAGCAGATAATTTCTCAGGAACAGTAACTCATATTTGTGATAAAGATCCCGCAAAACTTATAGAAAAATTCGTAGAAGATTTGAAAGTCAGGGGAAAAGCTATAAGAGAAGAAGTGTGGTCAAGATATGGGTTTAATACAGAACATTTACGTAAAAACCAAATCGCCAAGATCGAACAGTGGATAGAGCAAGTGCCGGTTATAGGTTTTAACAGCAGTAAGTAAGATATAAACTTAATAAAGAAATACCAAGTAGGCGAACTGGCATCAACAACAAAGAAAGTAATGGTCGGAAAACGTGCAAACGCAACAATATTTCTATTTACTCCAGAGTTTAGATTTCTTGATGTAATACTTTATCTACGACCTGGTGTAAGTTATGATAGTTGGATAAAAGCCTACGAATGCAAAGGACAGAAATCTTTCTTTCCTTATGAGTGGTTCGATTCTCCAGACAAACTGGATTACCCAGGACTATCGGATATAAAGAATTGGTATTCCAAACTATCTGGGAAAATGTTAATAGATGAAACAGAATTAAGTAAATGTCGTAGAATTTTCGAAGAAAATAATATGAAAACTTTCAGAGATTGGTTGAAATATTATAACGATTTAGATGTAGCACCGTTCCTAGAAGCGGTGGAAGAAATGTGTGAATTTTATAAACACAGAGGTGTGGATATTTTCAAAGATGCGGTAACACTACCTGGAGTAGCTATACAATATTTATTGAGAGGAACCATTAAAGAACAAAAATCTATACCGGAGGATGCTCTATATGCACCAACAGAAGAAACATACGAAATGATGAAGGACGCTCTAGTTGGCGGTCCATCAATAGTATTTACACGATATGCAGAAGCTGGTGTTTCAAATATTAGATCTAATTCCTCAAATGAAATTAACAAACCTTGCAAGGCTGTTTTGGGGTACGATGCAAACGCGTTATATTTATCTACGTTAAATAAAGAGATGCCGTGTGGGAGAGAAACTATACACCATATAGATACCCCACATAACCCTAAATTTATTAAAAAGTTTTGTAAAAGAGTTTTATCTGGAGACTGGTTTGGGTTTGCGGAGGTGGATATAGAAGTTCCACACAACTTAAAAGATAAGTTTTCTGAAATGTCCCCAATATTTATAAACAGAGAAGTAGAGGTTGATGAAGTTCCCACACACATGTTAAAATATTTAAAAGATACTGGCCGAACAAGAGGAGATGGAAAAAAATTGGTGGGATCTATGACCGCCACTAAAGTATTGCTGTACGCGCCACTGTTGAAATGGTATTTAAAACACGGCCTAGAAATAACTGGAGTTCATCGTGTTATAGATTATATTAGCGGAAAACCATTCGAATGGTTCGCAAAAGAAGTTACAGCCGCAAGACGAACAGGCGATGTAGAACCAAATAAGAAACCAGTAGCCGACATAATGAAATTATTAGGAAACTCGTGTTGTGGAAAAATGATAGAGGCAACGGAGAGACATTTAAATACGACATATACACAAAACGAAACCTGTGTTGACAAAGCATTAAGATCTGCATTCTTTGACGATTTGGAAGAGATAGGAGATGCGTACGAAATATCTTCAAGAAAACCCAGGTGTGCGGTAAAGAGACCATTCCATTGTGGAATAGCGGTTTATCAACTAGCTAAATTGAGAATGTTGGAATTTTACTACGAATTTCTTGACAAATACTAAAAAGAGAAGACTTTGAATTAATACAGATGGATACGGATAGTATGTATATAGGAGTTAGTGGAAAAACGATAGAGGAATTGATTAGACCTAACTTACTAGACGGGTTTGAAAAAGAAAAAAAGAAATGGTTGGCTTGGGATAAATGGAGCGAAAGAGAGCCCGGACTTTTCAAAATGGAATTTAGCGGGGATAGGGCGATAGCGTTATCTAGTAAGTGTTATTTCGTAGAAAAAATTAATTTCACTAAAGATAATTTGGAACAAATTAAAATTAATAAAAACTCTGCGAAAGGAATGTCCAAGAGAACTAACAATTTAAATTGGGATAGATATAAACGAGTACTAAGTGAAACTACAGAAGATGGAAAACACATTATAGATGTAGCACAAAATAGAGGATTTAAAATGAAAGACGGCGTTATGAAAACGTACTGTCAACAAAAATTAGGACTCTCGGCATACTACGATAAAAGACGCGTGTTACCAGACGGAATACATACAGAACATCTCTAAAGAATCTGACGATCCGGGGGTAGCTGTGTGTCAGAAGGCACCATAAGAAGTTCTTCGCGAACAAACCCTCGAGATGTCCCATCATCCAAATAGTAGAGCACGGGCTCATCAGGTTTGGTAATAGATCGATCTAGATGATATACATTGAGACCACACGGGATCAGTCGCGCGGCGGCTGCCACCTTCGAGCTCTCCCGGTTGATAGAGGTACCGGACGTCAATATCTGATGGAAGCCGCTGCTCCTCTAAACCAACGGGTCGCCCGCGCGAGACGGCAGAGGGCTTGCTCGTCACCCTTTTAAACTTGATAGCATCTACAGGCTTTTTACCTATCAATCTGGTCACCTCTCCGTTCAGTGTGGAGACCACGGCGGGCAGTCTGGCCACCCACTCGGTCGATCGCGAATGAGGGTCTACAAGTTCTTTAGCGTATTGGTGTCCGAACAGTCTCTCAGCCAGGGTTCGATTGAAGCGTTCCACGATCCCCTGGTCCCGGTGGATGTTGACGCGGCCGCGTCTGATAGAAACTTTGTGCTTAGACAATAGATGAGAGACCGCGCCCATGAACTCGCGGCCGGGATCGACCTGGAGAAGATTCGGCCATTTGAGAGGACTCCTCTTATATATTCGGGAAAGAGCCTCGGCCACTTCCTTAGACTCTTTAGTGGCCAACGGCTCAGCCCCCTTATAACGACTCGCTACGTCAACGATTGTCAGTGCGTACTTGTACGTCTTGCGACCGACGCGATCATGAGGTAGAAACAGGAGATCCGCTCGGTGAACTTGGTTCGGCACCGGCACGTCGAATTTCGGGCGCGGAATATTGTGAGGCGCGGGTAAATAGATCTGCCAGATGGCCTGCTTCGTGAGCCATTCCTTGACAGCGTTTTCTGAAATCTTGGTCGCCGCCGCGAGGTTCTTGATGGCCGCGAGTCCCTTCCAGTAGCCGCGTGGGCTATAGTATGTATTCGACAGCTTGCGCGTTAGTTTGGTATCAAGTTTGCGCGTGTTCATCGTATGCGAAGTATTCTAATATATCGGATAATCTCCAACATGCCCTCGCCAGTTCGTCCGGTAACTGCGTCGTTAATAATAAACCTTTGTTGGAAGTTTCGCTGCAGCCCCAATCGCGTTTGGGTTGGAACAGGAGAGGGGAATCTAACTCGGAGGAATGCAACATCCGCTTTGCGAAAAGGGTGGCCGCTTTTTCGTCCTCGCGCCACGTCTCGCGACAATCTCGGGCCAGACGAATCATACTCTTTGCACCAGGTAAACGATGTTTTTGGGCAGTGTAGCCTACATCGATCATAGCGTCATAAAGTTTGTCAACTAACATCGTTCTATATATATATTTTTATAAAAAAAAATTGTTTTAATTAATTAATTTAAAATCTCGATTGAATATAGTAGCCGACGAGCCCAACCACACCCATTCCCACGACGATGAACGCGATCTCGCGGTCTTTTTGGGCCTCTGACGGTACATAGAAATCTGAAAGTTGTGGCTCGCGATCCATTGGATCTAGAACTTTTTGTTGGCGGATATGCCAGCGCGTACTCCGCTGTTGGCTTCTTCAACGTTCTGAAAAGTTTGCGCGGTGTGATTTTCCGCGGCGAAGCTCTTCATTGACCCAGTCCAGATGGGCGGTTCGTTTTTTCGACCACGCTTCCTTTGCGCTATTGAGTTGTTCTACAGCTAAATCATGACGCTTACGCTCCTCATCCACGTTCGAGCTTTTCATTTTAGAGAATATAAAATTGCTACCGCTGAACGCCAATGCGTTTACAAGCGCACCACCTACTATTACTGCGATTGAAGCCATTTATTTCCATATATTAACTGGTAGAATTCCAGCTTTAACTAGATAATCTCGGGTCCAAACTGCGGCCGCTACATCTAAGGTCGCGAGCCCTACGTCTCTCACAGTAAAGTCCAATTTGGGAGCGGTTCCTCCTAGGGCCATCTTTGATAGTCGAGCATACCCGATACTGAAACCCGATATCACCACGGCGTGATAAAGCGCATTCACTAACATTTTACCATCTTGTTCAGCCATTGTTATAATTATTGCATATAAAAGGGGTCGCGATCAATGTTTAAATGGGGCGCATCCAAATTCAACATTGTTGATGATTGGTGTTTCGTAACTTTCTTCTGAACACTGGCTGGTTGTTTTATCGGGTATTTCCACACGCACAGGGCACCAACAACTGCCAGACTACCACCAACAAACCAACTCCAATTCGTGAATTGGGGTTCAGTCCAACTCCAACGGGAGTTGGTATTGGGTGACAAATTCAAAGAATTTGGGTGTGCTTCTAATTCGTGAATTTGGGATGTTGTTGCACTCAAACAATCGGGATTGAAGTTGAACCCGATTGCTCTGTCTTCAGATGTTTTGCTGTCTCCGTCCCCGATTGCAACGACTGTTTAGCCTCTCGAAGCTCGGCGAGTATTTTATCTTGTTTAACTTTTCGGGTGGCAGCCGCCGCCCGCCCAGCTGCCTGTCTTTTGGGATTTTTTATATGCGGTATGTCATCCAGTGGCGGAGTAACACTCTGGTTCGATTGTGTTGGAGCAATCTGGTTCAACTCCGTCACTCTCGTGGGTGTGTCTTGTGTCATCATTTTCAGGGCTTATAGTTCGTGGGCATATATGTCCAAATTGACAGTGTTTACCCGTGGTCAACGCGGTCGTCAGCGGAGCTAAGTACATTCCAAACTTGTGATAAATTGAGCAGCAGGCTGTTCTAAGAGTGTGACCTATAAAAGGGTCAGTCTCTAGATCATCAATCAACCCCGCGGTGTTTGGTATAGGGAGAAGTATACTAACGGCGGTTGCGTACAAATGAATAGCCGCCGATCCGAGAGTTTTTGTCATCTCCGCTCCCAATTTGGATTCGTATCGCGCATACATTTTATCGATCTCCGCATCTGACATCTTATCCACCTGAAAAACTGAGAGACGCCTACCGAGATAATGCTCCGATTGTCCCCCAGCAACCAGTGCAGCTAGCCGCTCTCGTCGCCCGCATTTTCATTTTCATTCGGAGTCGTTGCACTCAACCCAATACCAACCCCCGATTCCGATTGCTCTGTCGGATCATTATTGTTGGCAGTCGGAGTTGAGGTTTCTTCTATTAGCTGATCGAGAAGTTCGTCGCAGTTCATTTTTCTTAAAATTAATTTAACTATTCTAACAAGTCTCATCACTTTAACATATTGCCAAGCGCACCACCCGATACTTATGATCACCATTATGCTCGCAACAAAGCTCGCAGCGGAGCACCAAATTGTTAACATTGTTAACCATTGTTCAGCATTTGTTCAGCAATTGCTAAGCATTGTTCAGCAATTGCTAAGCATTGTTAAGCATTGCAATAGCTTATTACTTTGTAATTTTCCTAATTTTTTCAAAATTATTAATTAATTGATAACTTTATAAGCAGTTGGTTGATCAGTCTTTAGCAGAAGCTTGGCGTGCTTAGTTTCGGAAAGCATCTGTCGAACCTCCAGGCGCTCCTCGCGCGTTGGGATAACGTCATTCTCTCGAAGACAGTCATCAAATGAGTCTCGGTCCTTGCTGTGAAAGAGGGCGACCCATTTCGTTTGCTCGCGCAGATCCTTGAGGACGGCGTTGTATTTTTGAGTGGAGATCCATACGCTTTGCCTCGCATGGCGGCCAGAAAATGCGAGCTCAGAGAGCATGTCCTTCTTTTTGGTCATCGCCGCCTTGGCCGAGCAATCGTCAATCACATATAGGGTGGGCTCACCCTGGAATCTTTGGTATAAACCACGCAACCTATCGTGAAGCCTATCACCCGGGTCAATAACGTATACCTCAGGGTCGGTCCATATCCACGGGCGCCGCTGATAAGTATCGTTGTGCGGCACAGTGGGACACAGGATCACAATGTGACGAAAGGCATCGCGGTACGACTCCTCGAGCAAGTCGAGGATGAAAACCGTTTTTCCACATCCTGTCTGCCCACATATTATGGCAGAGTGAGCATCTCCAATCGTGAATTGGTATTGATTGCTAGATTTCTTAATTAATTCTTTAGAATTATCAAAATTAGTAGATCGCTGATACGTATCGACCATCTTCGATGTTGAGTTGTGCGTCTGTAATTATATATAAGTACACGTTCAATGGCCCGGCTCCGTCCGCCTCTTTGGTTATCTGGATCGTCACACCCTCACTAGCGTTCTCAACTTGGCGTCCGCTACCGTGTATTTGGTCATCGTCGCTGGCTCGCATGTCTAGCCATAACGCGTATTTGGTATTCAGGAACTCCGCGAGGGAGACGGACGAGAGGTGCAGGTCTTTGGCAACTGCTGCAACCTCCGGAGAGCGCTTAGAGCCGGCAGCAAATTGCTTTCTTACTTCATCCCACTGCTGGTGCGCGCGAAGACCCGCACTGTAAAGTTGATTGGGGACTCCCTCGATCGTCACCTCTACCTTCGTGATTTTGTGGTTATAGAATCTGTCATTTTTTCTAGCACCGAGCGCTAACCGAGCCTCCTCGAACAGCATCAGTATACCTTTCATCGAGCGGCCGGGTACGTTGACATTAATATTCCACAATGTGTCGCCTTTGTCTTTCGTCATCTTGCGATGGCAAAGAACTCGGTCGTAAAGTATGGCAACGCGCCCGGAGTACTGTGTTCTGATCAATCGCGCGAGTTCGGGCATCGTGACCATGTCGTACTCCAGCGAAACATTATCGATCGTATACGTTGATAACACGTCGGTGGATATGAGAACTCGGCCGTAGTCGTTGAACGTTAGTTCGTATTCGAGGCGGTCAGCCAAAGCACTCTGATAGTAGGGCATGTGACTCTCTAGCAACTCAAAGTCGAGCGGGATGTAGAAGCGGTTGCCGTAAGCGCCCGCGACCAGCGTTGTCACTCGCGTTGTTATCTGACTTGTCACCAGCCCCGATTCTAAGTCTGGTTACGTTCCTATTTCGGCTGGTGTGTCAATACCCTGATAGACCGCATTTTCGCACTCTTGCGCCGTCTTCCACAGGTCCTGGTAGCAATGGTAGACGTCGCTGTCATCGATCGACATCACCTCATTACCAGAAATCTTTATCATAAAGTCTTCTTGACTATGGCGCGACCCAGGTTCTGAACGACGGTTCGGTCCGCGTCCGTCGACGTTAGCGAAATAGTGAAAGCGAGGCGAACAGTACCCGGAACAATGACGTCGTGAGTTCCGAGGTTGGGGAAGCGGATTAAAGAGCTGCTGGTTTTCGTCGATCGTCGATGGGTTGTTCGTAATAACGACACTCTGTCTCAAACCTTTTGCCCCGAGGGGCTCACGCAGTCTGCGGTATGGATTGAGTTTGCGACCGTATTGACTCGAAGACATAATTAATTTTATTGAAACTATTAAACCTGTATTGTTTTGTCTTTAATATAATAATAATTATTAAAGATGGCTGGTCTCGATATTGGCATGGACGAATTCGATCGCACTACGGGCGACCGAGACGATTACCTCGATGATTACCTCGATGATGATGATGATGATGATATCGATCCATATAGCCCCGGAGAGGGCTTGGACGGTGATAACTACTTCGATAATATGCTCGATGATGAGGACGAAACGTCCCTTCATATATCACCCCGCCCGAGGCGAGTACACATTTCGAAACGTGGGAGGCCAAATCCAAAACTCCGACATGGGCGGGCGGTGCCAAGATTCCTGAGGGGATCTCCAAGAATGAGCTGGCGTCTACCAAGGAAACAAAAACTTTGGTGAAACGGTGGGAGAGTATAGTGTCTAAATGCGGTATCAATGCCCCGTTGGAGTTCCGCAGCACTAAAAGAGGAGACCTGTGGGTTAAATGGGGCAAGACCTGGAAGTTGCTGACGTACAAGAACCACCCAAACAAGTTCCTCAAACCCTCTTCATTGAAGCGATATGGAGCACTCCTCGCTCGAGCTCTCGGAGTGCTCGACGACATTCGGGCGCCGCTGCCTACAAAAATGATAAAAACCTTTCAGGCTACCGACAAAACGCTGGCGAAGACGGCCGCCACTATAGAAACGATCGAGCTCAGCGAGATCCCTCGCGTAGCCACCGACACTATTAACACGATTGAAACCACGGTCAACGAAATAAACGGCACGAAGTATGACCCACCATTACCTCTTCGCGAACTCCGGGGACTCGATAAGGTTCTGCAAACAACTCGGGGCGAACTAGTCAATAACCTCTCCAAACTCTCAGCGCTGGACAAACATATCGCTCTAGAAGAAAGAAAAATAAAGGAAGCACGGGGCGATAGAGAATCTACCGAGCGGATCAACAAACTCCTGCGGTCGTTGCGGGACGAAAGAGAAGCTCGATTGGAGGCTGCCTCGACTAACCGTGAGACACTTTCCGGTCAATTAAGTCGGAGCCGCGAAACAATCTCGAGGGTCCTGCACGAGGACACTACACTCGGTGCGCGTATTCGCACTCTGTTCAGAGAGAAGGGCGTCACGATAATAACCGTCATCGCGGCTTTCAGCATGATTATATCGACCCTAATTCTATCTATATCGTTTCTATTCGTAGCTGTCAATGCTGGTGCTGCACCAGCACCAGCTCCAGCACCAGCACCAGCACCAGCACCAGCTCCATCCGGTGGGGCAAAAGAATGGATAAAAAAACAACTAAAAGCCCTCGCCAATCTCCTGGCTAAATTAGCAGGAAAGTTGGCTGCCGCGCTGCCTGGGTTGATCGGGGGTCTCCTCTCCTTCTTGTTATCTATATTATCAAAAACGGTCGGATGGCTCGCCAATAATACTTGGGCTTTAATCGTGGCAATCGCCGGTCTCCTATTATTCTCTGCCAGAGAGTTCCTACAACCAAAGCGTAAATAATCCGATCGCCACGAGGGCGATGATGAGCCCTAATTTCTCCTCCTCGTGTGTTGTGCTTCCAATTTCACCCAATTTGTGATTGATTGGGGGTGTGGGTGAAACAACGGGTTCAAATGAACTTGATGGGGTGGTCAATTCGTGAATTGGGGGTTTTATGAAATCTTTTTCAAATTTATTTGAATTTAAAACATCAACACCAATCGCAGATTGGGTGAACCCGATCATGTTGGGGGTGCGCTTGATGATATCCGTGTTCACGTTACCGTTGTGGCCGATTTTTTGATTGGCGGTGGCGATTACGATCTGATTATTGTAACCGTCAACCGGGTCGTCTCGTAGTATCATATTGCTCGGTGCCATATAAAGACCTATTCCAAATACATAGTCTACTGGGGTGCTGGCATTCTGCAAAACGTCTTGATAATTCTGGATCGCCTTCTCCAGGTCCACCCTAGCTGAGATGGCGTCCTCTACAAGTGCCAAGAATTGTTTTTGTGCATCAAACGTGTGTTCCCGTGCCCAGTATAGAACTGCGAGTTTGCTTCTGTGCGCCGAGGATGGCCCAGACGTACGTGCGAATGGAGTCGTTGACGCGAGTAACCCCGGTCTGCGTGAACCCTAGACCCGTATCTAACATAAATGTACCCCACGCGTTCTGAACCTCAGCAGCCTGCTGTATGTAATCGACGTGAGCCCGTTTCGGAGGTAACATTTTACAAGAAAACACGCCACAGTGCCGACCTCCAGACACTTCCGGCCCGAATGTCATCGTCGCGGGGTCAAAATTCCCGGCGTTCCGACTGACGATGTGGTCACCGGAGTGATCGTGTCTAAAATCAGTCTGCGTCCAATTCCCGGACTGGCCCCGAATGAGAACGTCCCCGAGGCCGGTGCTGGTAGGAAATGCTTTCTGTCTCCAGTCCGCGTCTTTTGAAACGTTAAATTCGTTACACAGTCTTTCAAACGCCATACGGTCGTATGCGTTGGAAATTGGATCCCAGGCGTCATCTTGAGGTAGTGAAATACCTAGTTCTTTGAGAATCCTCCTAATAGTATAATACACGTGAAAGTTGTAGACACTTCGGAGCATGACATTCTTGGATGTCAGATGGTCTTTATGTGAAACTCCACACACCCCGGCTGTTGCGCACCATACAGTGAAATTTATTTGGTTCTGCCAAAACTGCATCGGTGTTGCTTTCCACCCGCTTACCGCCTCCATCGTAGTAATCTTGGGCAGCCATATTGTTGTTCAAAGATGTTAGGAAGTTGGTGGCAAAGCCACTGTCCGGTCTAACCGTTACGGTTGGGTGTACAAGGGGGTTAATCAACGTCTTTTGCGTGTGTTTACCTCCGACCAGCGTACTTTACATTAGAGTTAAAGCTAAATGCTTTGGTATCCATTGAAAGATATTATTATGTTTGCTACTATAACTAATGTTCAAAAAGGGAGTTGTGAATTTCAAAAATTAATAGACAACTGCTGCGGAAAACGCCGGGTAGGCCTTAGATCAATCACCTTCACGGTTGGATGGCAGAATGTGGGGAAGAGCGAAGGGTTTTACTATGTGAAGGATGGACAACAATTAGGTGTAAAGCTGCCTCACGGACTGTGGGGAATAAGACAGCTCAAAGATTTTGTCAACTCAGAGCTTGACGGTATAATCAACCTCACAGTATCGAATGCTACCGGGCTCGCAACAATGACCATCAGCAGTGATAAAAAGGTAGTGGTCTCCCCGGGGTTGGGTATTCAACTCGGTTTTAGAGAGACATACTCCTCAAACAAAGGAGTGTTTACCCCGGGTGAGTACGTCAGTGATAATCCGGTGGACTTCACCTTCACGAAAACTCTCAGGGTGCACCTGGATCGGGTGAACACATCGTACAACACGGTAGACGGATCCCCCAGCACATTACTGAAAACTGTGCCCGCCAGCGACTGTTTCTATGGCGAGACTGTGACCTTAGACTTCCCACACCCCGAGATGAAAGTTTTGGAATCCGGACATATCCACGAATTTACGGTCTCTATTCTCGATGATCAAGCGAGAAAGTTGAATAACTATTACCCGATTTCGGTAGTTCTCGAAATTTCCAATTGAGTATAGGTGCCCAATATTATAATTAAAAAATTAAGAATGAGTATATACGGACCAGGTAGTTTCTTCCGATTGGGTGACAAATTCAAAGAATTTGGAACCGGCAGAAGGTGGATTCATCCCGACAGAGGGTGACTTTTTAACTACTGAAAAAACCAAGGCCCTGATCAATAAAACTATATCGAAGGTCACAAACGGGATTCACAGGAGTATACAGATGTTAGAGTAGAAGTGCTGACGGCGACTGCACAAATTGAGAAAGTTCAGGCGGCTTATAAGGTGTTGCGCTCAGAGGACTCTCTCATCAGAGAAACGGAACTAAACGAACTAGGTAAAAAAATAACCAAATTTCGAAAAGAGAGCAGGTCGGATATTGATAAAGTCCGAGCAGACCGCCAGGCGGCCCTTACGTTGCGCTTAGAGGACTCTCTCATTAGAGATGCGGCATTTACCGAACTAGGTAAAAAAAATAACCAAATTTCGAAAAGAGGCAACGTCGGGAAGAGAAACGAGAAGACCACCAGGCGGACCTTAGGAGGCGGGTGTTGCGCTTAAGGACTTCCAAAAGAGCAGCTTGCCGAATAGATAAAAAAATAACCAAAGTTCGAGAGGCACCTCGGGGATTGAGAAAGCCCGAGAAGACCACCAGGCGGACCTTATGGAGGCTTATAGGGTGTTGCGCTTAGAGGACTCTCTCAGCAAAGAAGCAGCGGTTGCCGAACTAGATAAAAAAATAACCAAATTTCGAAAAGAGGCAACGTCGGGAATTGAGAAAGCCCGAGAAGACCACCAGGCGGACCTTATGGAGGCTTATAGGGTGTTGCGCTTAGAGGACTCTCTCAGCAAAGAAGCGGCGGTTGCCGAACTAGATAAAAAAATAACCAAATTTCGAAAAGAGACCCGGTCGGGTATTGATAAAGTCCGAGAAGACCACCAGTCGAACCTTGCGGAGGCCATTGAGGAGGCTTATGATGTGTTGCGCTTAGAGGACTCTCTCAGTAAAGAAGCGACACTTACTGAACTAGACGGAAAAATAGCCGAATTTCTGAAAGAGACCAGGTCGGGGGTTGAGGTGGTCTGAGAAGACCACAAGGAGGCCATTGCGGAGGCTTATGGGGCGTTGCGCTCAGAGGACTCTCTCAACAGAGAAGCGGCACTTACTGAACTAGACAAAAAAATAACCGAATTTCAAAAAGAGACCCGAACGGGTATTGAGAAAGCCCGAGAAGACCACCATGCGGATATTATGTTGCTCTCAGAGGACTCTCTCAACAGAGATGTGGCGGTTACTGAACTAGACAAAAAAATAACCGAATTTCAAAAAGAGAGCAGGTCGGATATTGATAAAGTCCGAGAAGACCACCAGGCGGATATTATGGAGGCTTATGATGTGTTGGTCTTAAAGCACTCTCTCAACAGAGAAGCGGCGGTTGCCGAACTAGACGAAAAGATAAACAAAATTTCCGAGGAACTTAAACATGATCGTATAGCCGCGACCAAAGCTCTTGAGGACTCCTCTTATATATTCGTACTGAGGCATATAACGCAAACAGTGCGCTTGCCGGAATAGTGCGAACAATGAAAACGCCAAAACGTGTCATAACAGTTTGGGCTGAGAAGCGGGGCCCATTGGTTGAGGGGCGCTATGAATATTCATTCGGTGCCAAAGCGAGTAATAAATGTGGGGGATACGCTATGACAACTGCAGGTGAAGTTGTCCGAATGGCGGTCTGCTTGGTTAATGGTAGTGGTAAACCTGTGGGCGCGGTCGCGATAAATATTGTAGTAGATGGGGAAGAACGGGGGTTGGAGTCACTAAAATCGCTGGAGATAGTTCGACGATTGTTGCGTTCGCCGGTGATGATCGAATTAGACTTTCCCAAAGTAGTGTTATTAACTTTGTTACGAAAATCGGTGACCCAGAGAGTTCTTCCACTATTGTCTCATTGTTAATTGAACTTATTGTGTAAATACTAATATATTGAAATAAATTTGTAAAATTTAAATATGAACGAATCACTATATCCAACTCTCAATACCACTCCACCAACATTGTGTACAATTAACGAAAGAAGTTCAGATTTTAGGTTCAATAATATCGTCGCTATGCAGGATATTTTAGTTAGAGAATGTGCAAATAGAAAAAGACACGCTAACAAATATAAGCGCGCGGTGAACATAGCTGAAGCATCTAGTACGGTTCTGGCAAGTGTTTCTGTGTTGTGTGGGGCGGGGACAGCTGCAACTATATCCACCATTATAACGGTTCCTGTAGCGGGGATTTTATGTGCGGTGTCGGCCGTTTCTGGGTTGCTGTGTATGGTAATTAGGGCGGCGGGTGGAAAACTCGAGAAAAAAAGTAGAAAACATGATAGAATATCCGTTCTCGCTAGGTCTAAGAAAAATAGCATCGACGTTATGGTGTCCAAAGCGTTGGCCGATAAGAAAATATCAAATTTAGAGTTTGAATCCGTGGTGGAAGAAATGGGGAGATATGAAGAATTAAAAAATGATATAAGAATCAAGGCGCGCGCCACCATGCCCAAAATTGAGTGTACTGATTGGGATAAATTTAGGGTAAAACTTGGAAATAAAGTCGGAGGAAATGTTACAGCACCATTGTGATATTTTATAAAATAATTTTTAAAAAATAATTAATTTTCTAATTTTCTTAATTTTCCTAATTTTTTCAAAATTATTAATTATATTGGTGCAGTAAACAAATTTACATACCTATACAACATATGTTTTTCACTGAGAATTACGCCGTAATCGCATAACAAATTCAGTCGAGGATTACACTGTAATCACCTGTGTAAATTGATACACTCGGCTATAAATAACTGTCTGTTTACCTCGGCTATCAATTTACGTATGGTTCATAACCCGTGTAATTGATACACTCGGCTATCAATTACCCGTGTAATTGATAATTGTACAACACTAGGTAATGTTTATCATAACAGCCTACGTGGTCGTGTGGGTTAAGGAGATACTCTATAGAGACGAGGGTCGTGGGTTCGCGCCGCGGTTGGAGCTAAACATTTTTATTTATTTATTTCTATCCCTACAAATGTGGTCGCTATGGTAAACAACTGCATGACAACGGCGTTCGGAGTCCGACCGCTTGAGGTTGATGAAAAATAAATTACCAGTTTACAAAAAAAAAATGGGCAGACAACTCCGGCCGCTTGAGGTTGATGAAAAATAAATTACCAGTTTACAAAAAAATGAGCAGACAACTCCGACCGTTGTCATGACACCACGTGCTATTAGCAGGTTCATGGGGATAAATGGACACGCGGTTTCAGGGAGATGTTATTTGTCTTAGCATCAACATTGCTGTTCAATAATAATTTTTTTCAATTTCTTTATAAGCGATATCGTAGAAATGTATATTCGTAAACGAATCGTTGGGTTTTAACAATTTTATATAATACACCTTAGTTTCATATCCGATACGCATTATCCGTCTTAATGTTTGTATTTGCCTCTTGTATAGTTGACATAATTGCCGGTATAATATTGTAAATGCAACGTTTTTATCGCAGCGTAATAAATTACGCTGATATTTCATGTATTCGATATCGCCTAGAGTTCTCATTTTATAGAATTTATATATAGGATTATAACCCCCATAAGATTCGTAAATTTCTTCAACACAGTTATTAAAAATTTTCAATTCCAATTGTATTGTATTATCCATTTTCTCTAATAGTTGTTTTTTTCTGTTCAATTTCCAATTTCTTCTAATAATTTTCCAATTTCTTCGTTAAAAGTGATATCGTAGAAACGCATATCCGTAAACGAATCTTTGATTTTAAACTGTTTTATAAAATTAGTTTGATAATGTTTCGGTAGTGTTTCTCTGATCCTATTTAGTCGCTTCATTACATAAATTTGATACTTATACCGGCGACATAATTGCCGGTTTAATATTGTAAATGCAACGTTTTTATCGCAGCGTAATAAATTGCGCTGATATTTCATGTATTCGATACCACATAGTATTGTCATTTTACCGTGTTTTAATACTGTAGAAACAGCGGCGTAAAATTCTTCATCAAAGTCATTACAAAATTCCAATTTGTTGCGTATTTATTAAAAACTGCCCAGGCCAGGAGTAGTATATAGGGAGTCAAAATGATACCACCTACGGTGGTATCGTTTCCACCCCTCTACACTACCCCCACCACCCCCGAAAAATCAAAAATTGGTTAACGAGGAAATTGTCTCCCACCACCCCCGAATTTTGTTATAATATTTTATTATAACCTATTAAATTTATATGTTCAATTGGACGTGAAAATAACATGATGTATTTATCACCAATCTTTGAATTTTTCGGGGGTGGTGGGAGACAATTTCCTCGTTAACCAATTTTTGATTTTTCGGGGGTGGTGGGGGTAGTGTAGAGGGGTGGAAACGATACCACCGTAGGTGGTATCATTTTGACTCCCTATATACTACTCCTGGCCTGGGCAGTAGTGTGTGGGACGGCCAGTGGCAGACAGTTGATACCTGGCCTGGGCAGTAGTGTGTGGGACGGGCAGAGGCAGACAGTTGATACCTGGCCTGGGCAGTAGTGCGTGGGACGGTCAGTGGCAGACAGTTGATACCTGGCCTGGGCAGTAGTGTGTGGGACGGTCAGTGGCAGACAGTTGATACCTGCCCTGGGCAGTAGTGTGTGGGACGGCCAGTGGCAGACCGTTGATACCTGGCCTGGGCAGTAGTGTGTGGGACGGGCAGAGGCAGACAGTTGATACCTGGCCTGGGACAGTTGATACCTGGCCTGGGCAGCAGTGTGTGGGACGGTCAGTGGCAGACAGTTGATACCTGGCCTGGGCAGTAGTGTGTGAGACGGCCAGTGGCAGACAGTTGATACCTGGCCTGGGCAGTAGTGTGTGGGACGGCCAGTGGCAGACAGTTGATACCTGGCCTGGGCAGTAGTGTGTGGGACGGCCAGTGGAAGACCGTTGATACCTGGCCTGGGCAGTAGTATGTGGGATGGGCAGAGCCAGACAGTTGATACCTGGCCTGGGACAGTTGATACCTGGCCTGGGCAGCAGTGTGTGGGACGGTCAGTGGCAGACAGTTGATACCTGGCCTGGGCAGTAGTGTGTGTGATGACCAGTGGCAGACAGTTGATACCTGGCCTGGGCAGTAGTGTGTGAGACGGCCAGTGGCAGACAGTTGATACCTGGCCTGGGCAGTAGTGTGTGGGACGGCCAGTGGCAGACAGTTGATACCTGGCCTGGGCAGTAGTGTGCGAGACGGCCAGTGGCAGACAGTTGATACCTGGCCTGGGCAGTAGTGTGTGGGACGGCCAGTGGCAGACAGTTGATACCTGGCCTGGGCAGTAGTGTGTGAGACGGCCAGTGGCAGACAGTTGATACCTGGCCTGGGCAGTAGTGTGTGGGACGGCCAGTGGCAGACAGTTGATACCTGGCCTGGGCAGTAGTGCGTGGGACGGTCAGTGGCAGACAGTTGATACCTGGCCTGGGCAGTAGTGCGTGGGACGGTCAGTGGCAGACAGTTGATACCTGGCCTGGGCAGTAGTGCGTGGGACGGCCAGTGGCAGACAGTTGATACCTGGCCTGGCAGTAGTGCGTGGGACGGCCAGTGGCAGACAGTTGATACCTGGCCTGGGCAGTAGTGCGTGGGACGGCCAGTGGCAGACAGTTGATACCTGGCCTGGGCAGTAGTGCGTGGGACGGCCAGTGGCAGACAGTTGATACCTGGCCTGGGCAGTAGTGTGTGGGACGGCCAGTGGCAGACAGTTGATACCTGGCCTGGGCAGTAGTGTGTGGGACGGCCAGTGGCAGACAGTTGATACCTGGCCTGGGCAGTAGTGTGTGGGACGGCCAGTGGCAGACAGTTGATACCTGGCCTGGGCAGTAGTGTGTGGGACGGCCAGTGGCAGACAGTTGATACCTGGCCTGGGCAGTAGTGTGTGGGACGGCCAGTGGCAGACAGTTCACATCATGGATTCTCTCTGTACTTCAGCTTCCTACTATATAACAACCATCCAGACACTTAAAGGTACATGCCCACTCAGGCACAAACTGTTCTTTAGGCCAGATTTTTTTTATTAGTTGGTTTACAGATTCGCCGACCCGATTTTTTGACAATGTGGGAAAAAATAAAAATTTTAATTTTCGATTTTATTTTAGATTTTTTTACCTCCGATCAAAAAAAAAAAAAAAAAAAAAAAAAAAAATGCCGAGAAAAAGCAGCGACAACAACAACAACCTGCGAATGGACGATTCGATATATCTCCAATATGATTTGATATATCTCCGTTTCAGATAGAATGCAAAAATTCAAAACCTTAACGCTCGTGTAAATGGCCTATATTTTCTGTTTTCTTGCTGCGATGTGCTTCATATTTCATGTATGCGTTCGTTCTTCCTAGGGTCCTCTACCGCCCTGCCAAAAATCCACACTCGTGCCACCCACACTGATATTCGTTTCAACTATATCGCCGCTTCGTTGTCTTGTATTTAATTATACCAGATACGGTATTAATATGTACGCATTACGCAACCCATTCACAGTGATCAACATTCAACAGTATGTGAATATGAAACTGAGTTGCTATGTAGAATATAAAGAAACTTGCTGAACCGACTCCCTACGTTAACCGACAAACTCTTGGTGCGAGACGATGCCGGTTAACACAAGTTTCACTCTATCACAATCACTGGCCTTTTTGTTTTTTACCGACCACAAACCGACCCAACCATGAGCCTTAAAAAGGTGAACCGACCCAACCATGTGCCTTAAAAATGTGATTTTTATGGTGTTCGGACCGTCCGTCTGTCCGTCACACGTTCGGTTAACCACTGCGTAACAGTTTTCTCAAACCGGCCATATCTTCTACATAAGTTGCTCAAGTTCTTCAATATTTCAACACATCATTCATTGGTATGTGTGCTATACCTGCCTTGTCATACTTTATATTACCTTGACATTTTGACCTTCACAGGGCTGCTGAAAGGACTTAGCAATTTCGGTTAACCAGTTTGTCACAGTTTCTCAAACTGGCCATAGCATCTACATAAGTTGCTTAACTGCTTCAATATTTCCATACTTCATTCATTTGCATGTATGCTTACATCCTGCCTTGCCATACTACATATGACCTTCACCCTTTGACTTAACACTTTTGGTTCACCCGTTTGTCAGTTTCTTCAATATGCCGCCGGTGGCATCCGCGTTCGACAGACTTTTTTTTTTTTTTTTTCCCCGACCGACCCAACCCTGTGCCAAAAAGAATAAAATAATTGAAAAATCTTTTTTTTATTTTTATTTTTTTCCGACCGACCAACCCGATCTCGCGAAAAAAAAATCCGTAAACCAACAAATAAAAAAAAAATGGCCTTATAGTAATTAAATCAGATAGTTTTGTATATTCTGTGAATATGACATTTTCTGGCAAAATAAACATTCATTCACCATTACCCCACATATTGATTTGCATTATTATATATTTTATATCAAATGTCCACACTGATATTAGGGGCGATAACCGTGTTTCCTTAAAATGTTAACGGACATTACTATGTATTTATGATCATACTTTATAATCTGTCGACAATATTATTTTTTCAGCCGATGCATTTAATTAGTATAAATAATTAAACAAGAGGGCCATGATGGCCCTAATTCGCTCACCTGACTCCATGAACACCAGAGGAGAATGTTACATTGAGTTCATATGTGTTTTAAAAAAATTGTGCTATTTTTAGATGGCAGTCATCTTGGATTAAGCGATGACTCTCATTTTACCAAATCTGACAATGCTTCACCCAAGGATCTTAACTTACTATGAAGTTTGGCCAGCATCGGCCATGTGGTTCCTGAGAAAAAGACGTTCAAAATCTTGAATAAATGGACCTTTTGGAGGCCATCATGGATGACATAATCATCCGATTCCGACAAATATTTCACCAGAGCAATCGCCTCATCGATACCTTCAATTTGATATATGACATGAGCATATTTGGTCAAAAATAAAATTTGATCACACAGGCCACGCCCATTTTTGACCCCGGGGTCACCATTTTAACACCTTTGAAAGAGCATTCTACGTCGATCATTCCTACCAAGTTTCGTCAAAATCTGGTTGGCGGTTCATGAGAAAAATATTTTTTAAGAATTTGTGCTATTTTTAGACGGTGGCCATCTTGGATTTGCAACGACCTCCGTTTTAACAAATCTGAAAAGGCTTCACTCATGGATCATAACTGTGAAGTTTGGCCACCATGTGCCAAGCGGTTCGTGTGAAGAAGAATTTTGAAATCTCTAATAAAAGAATGACCTTTTGACCTTTCGGTGGCCATCTTGGATGACATGACCATCCAATTTCGACAAAAAATGTACCAGAGTGATCGCCTCTTTGATACCTTCGATTTGATTTAGACATGACCATATTCGGTCAAAAATAAAATTTGACCCCAATTTGACCCCATAGGCCACGCCCATTTTGGACCCCGGCGTCACCATTTTAACAACTTTGAAAGAGCATTGTACATCGATCATTTCTACCAAATTTCATCGAAATCCGGCTGGCGCTTCATGAGAAGAAGATTTTTTAAGAATTTGTGCTATTTTTAGACGGCAGCTATCTGGATTAGCGACGACCTCCATTTTAACAAATCTGAAACAGCTTCACCCATGGACCATAACTGTGAAGTTTGGCCACCATGGGCCAAGTGGTTCGTGTGAAGAAGAATTTTTAAATCTCTAATAAAAGAACGACCTTTTGACCTTTCGGTGGCCATCTTGGATGACATGACCATCCAATTTCGACAAAAAATGTACCAGAGCGATCGCCTCTTTGATACCTTCGATTTGATATAGACATGACCATATTCGGTCAAAAATAAAATTTGACCCCATAGGCCACGCCCATTTTGGACCCCGGCGTCACCATTTTAACAACTTTGAAAGAGCATTGTACATCAATCATTTCTACCAAATTTCATCGAAATCCGGCTGGCGCTTCATGAGAAGAAGATTTTTTAAGAATTTGTGCTATTTTTAGACGGCAGCCATCTGGATTAGCGACGACCTCCATTTTAACAAATCTGAAACAGCTTCACCCATGGACCATAACTGTGAAGTTTGGCCACCATGGGCCAAGTGGTTCGTGTGAAGAAGAATTTTTAAATCTCTAATAAAAGAACGACCTTTTGACCTTTCGGTGGCCATCTTGGATGACATGACCATCCAATTTCGACAAAAAATGTACCAGAGCGATCGCCTCTTTGATACCTTCGATTTGATATAGACATGACCATATTCGGTCAAAAATAAAATTTGACCCCATAGGCCACGCCCATTTTGGACCCCGGCGTCACCATTTTAACAACTTTGAAAGAGCATTGTACATCGATCATTTCTACCAAATTTCATCGAAATCCGGCTGGCGCTTCATGAGAAGAAGATTTTTTAAGAATTTGTGCTATTTTTAGACGGCAGCCATCTGGATTA
Source organism: Conchocele bisecta (assembly GCA_029237695.1). Taxonomy (NCBI): domain Eukaryota; kingdom Metazoa; phylum Mollusca; class Bivalvia; order Lucinida; family Thyasiridae; genus Conchocele; species Conchocele bisecta. The sequence goes on along the minus strand of CM055274.1, from coordinate 67,948,287 downwards.
GCGACGACCTCCATTTTAACAAATCTGAAACAGCTTCACCCATGGACCATAACTGTGAAGTTTGGCCACCATGGGCCAAGTGGTTCGTGTGAAGAAGAATTTTTGATTTTTTAAATCTCTAATAAAAGAACGACCTTTTGACCTTTCGGTGGCCATCTTGGATGACATGACCATCAAATTTCGACAAAAAATGTACCAGAGCGATCGCCTCTTTGATACCTTCGATTTGATATAGACATGACCATATTCGGTCAAAAATAAAATTTGACCCCAATTTGACCCCATGGGCCACGCCCATTTTTGACCCCGGGGTCACCATTTTAACAACTTTGAAAGAGCATTGTACATCGATCATTCCTACCAAGTTTTGTCGAAATCCGGTTGGCGGTTCTTGAGAAGAAGATTTTTGAAAAATTTGTGCTATTTTTAGACGGCGGCCATCTTGGATTACGTAATGACGTCATTTTAACAATTTTGTAATCCCCCTACCTAAGGACCTTGACCATGACGTTTGGTGACTATACGCCTAATGGTTACCGAGGCGAAGACGTTTGAAAATGTTCACAGACGACGACGACGACGGATGACGGACGACGGACGACGACGGACATATTGCGGTAACAATAGCTCATATGAGCTTTGCTCAGGTGAGTTAAAAATGTCATGCCTCATTTGCATATGAAAATAGCCTAATACCATCGCGAGACACAATTAGTGAAATAAATATTACTAAATGATTACATATGTATAGCGGGCACTCATAATTTTTAGAAGTGGTGGAATAGTGACACGATTATACACTTATTTAATTCCTATAAAGAAAAACGTTGTGCCTACTGATCGAGTGTACATGTGCCTTTAATCCATAAAATATTTTGATTCCATTGCATCTAGATAATTGTTTTTAAACCTTACACCGCTATCTTAATTTTTTGTCGTCTGCTGTGTATTTTCTATTTTCCATTTTTATCATCAAAAACATGCTTTGACAGCACGAGACAGCACTTCAGAATCATTTGCATTTCCATATAGTCAGATTGTGCAGCTGAGCAGGAGATATAGTCAGATTGCGCAGCTGAGCAGGTGATATAGTCAGATTGCGCAGCTGAACAGGAGATATAGTCAGATTGTGCAGTTGAGCAGGAGATATAGTCAGATTGCGCAGCTGAGCAGGAGATATTGTCAGATTGCGCAGCTGAGCAGGAGATATTGTCAGATTGAGCAGCTGAGCAGGAGATATTGTCAGATTGAACAACTGAGTGAGCAGGAGATATAGTCAGATTGCGCAGCTGAGCAGGAGATATTGTCAGATTGAGCAGCTGAGCAGGAGATATTGTCAGATTGAACAACTGAGTGAGCAGGAGATATAGTCAGATTGCGCAGCTGAGCAGGAGATATTGTCAGATTGTGCAGCTGAGCAGGAGATATAGTCAGATTGCGAAGCTGAGCAGGAGATATTGTCAGATTGCGCAGCTGAGCAGGAGATATTGTCAGATTGCACAGCTGAATGAGCAGGAGATATAGTCAGATTGCGCAGCTGAGCAGGAGATATTGTCAGAATGTGCAGCTAAGCAGGAGATATAGTCAGATTGCGAAGCTGAGCAGGAGATATAGTCAGATTGCGCAGCTGAGCAGGAGATATTGTCAGATTGTGCAGCTGAGACGGGAGATATTGTCAGATTAGCTGCAGCTTGAGCAGGAGATATTGTCAGATTGTGCAGCTGAGCAGGAGATATTGTCAGATTGTGCAGCTGAGCAGGAGATATTGTCAGATTGCGCAGCTGAGCAGGAGATATTGTCAAATTGTGCAGCTGAGCAGGAGATATTGTCAGATTGCGCAGCTGATGAGCAGGAGATATAGCAAATGTGCAGCTGAGTGGCAGAGATATTGTTCAGATTGCGCAGCTGAGTGAGCAGGAGATATAGTCAGATTGTGCAGCTGAGTGAGCAGGAGATATTGTCAGATTGCGAAGCTGAGCAGGAGATATAGTCAGATTGCGCAGCTGAGCAGGAGATATTGTCAGATTGTGCAGCTGAGCGGGAGATATTGTCAGATTGTGCAGCTGAGCAGGAGATATAGTCAGATTGTGAAGCTGAGCAGGAGATATTGTCAGATTGCGCAGCTGAGCAGGAGATATTGTCAGATTGTGCAGCTGAGCAGGAGATATTGTCAGAGTGCACAGCTGAGTGAGCAGGAGATATAGTCAGATTGTGCAGCTGAGTGAGCAGGAGATATTGTCAGAGTGTGCAGCTGAGTGAGCAGGAGATATAGTCAAATTGTGCAGCTGAGTGAGCAGGAGATATTGTCAGATTGCGCAGCTGAGTGAGCAGGAGATATAGTCAGATTGCGCTGCTGAGTGAGCAGGAGATATAGTCAGATTGTGCAGCTGAGTGAGCAGGAGATATTGTCAGATTGCGAAGCTGAGCAGGAGATATAGTCAGATTGCACAGCTGAGCAGGAGATATTGTCAGATTGCGCAGCTGAGCAGGAGATATTGTCAGATTGCGCAACTGAGTGAGCAGGAGATATAGTCAGATTGCGCAGCTGAGTGAGCAGGAGATATAGTCAGATTGTGCAGCTGAGTGAGCAGGAGATATTGCCAGATTGCGCAGCTGAGCAGGAGATATTGTCAGATTACGCAGCTGAGTGAGCAGGAGATATAGTCTGATTGCACAGCTGAGTGAGCAGGAGATATAGTCAGATTGTGTAGCTGAGTGAGCAGGAGATATTGTCAGATTGCGAAGCTGAGCAGGAGATATTGTCAGATTGCGCAGCTGAGCAGGAGATATAGTCAGCTTGTGCAGCTGAGAGAGCAGGAGATATTGTCAGATTGCGCAGCTGAGTAGGAGATATAGTCAGATTGCGCAGCTGAGAGAGCAGGAGATATTGTCAGATTGCGCAGCTTTGACAGGAATAAATAGTCATTGTGAATCTGAGGAGGAGATATAGTCGATTGTGAAGCAGAGCAGGAATATTTCAGATTGTGCACTGCAGAGATATTTCAGCGTGCACTGATGAGCAGGAATATAGTCAAATTGTGCAGCTGAGTGAGCAGGAGATATTGTCAGATTGCGCAGCTGAGTGAGCAGGAGATATAGTCAGATTGTGCAGCTGAGTGAGCAGGAGATATTGTCAGATTGCGAAGCTGAGCAGGAGATATAGTCAGATTGCGCAGCTGAGCAGGAGATATTGTCAGATTGTGCAGCTGAGCAGGAGATATAGTCAGATTGTGCAGCTGAGCAGGAGATATAGTCAGATTGCGCAGCTTAGCAGGAGATATAATCAGATTGTGCAGCTGAGCAGGAGATATAATCAGATTGCGCAGCTGAGCAGGAGATATAGTCAGATTGCGCAGCTGAGTGAGCAGGAGATATAGTCAGATTGCGCAGCTGAGCAGGAGATATAGTCAGATTGTGCAGCTGAGTGAGCAGGAGATATAGTCAGATTGCGCAGCTGAGCAGGAGATATAATCAGACTGCAGCTGAGCAGGATATATAGTCAGATTGCGCAGCTGAGCAGGAGATATAGTCAGATTGCGCAGCTGAGTGAGCAGGAGATATAGTCAGATTGCGCAGCTGAGCAGGAGATATAATCAGACTGTGCAGCTGAGCAGGAGATATAGTCAGATTGCGCAGCTGAGCAGGAGATATAATCAGACTGTGCAGCTGAGCAGGAGATATAGTCAGACTGTGCAGTTGAGCACGAGATATAGTCAGATTGCGCAGCTGAGCAGGAGATAGTCAGATTGTGCAGCTGAGCAGGAGATATAGTCAGACTGTGCAGCTGAGTGAGCCGGAGATATAGTCAGACTGCGCAGTTGAGTGAGCAGGAGATATAGTCAGATTGCGCAGCTGAACAGGAAATATAGTCAGATTGTGCAGCTGAGCAGGAGATATAATCAGATTGTGCAGTTTAGCAGGAGATATAGTCAGATTATGCAGCTGAGCAGGAGATATAGTCAGATTGCGCAGCTGAGCAGGAGATATAGGTAATGCTGCAGGATGCACACGTGGTATGATCCATTTCTATAACGGCCCAAATAGACTGTCTCCCATGTACCGTGGGGATGTCTGCACATCCACTTACATGTGTTTTTTTCAGCATTATACCCACTACATTTGGGATATAATTACATTAGCACGAGAAATTTGAGGAAAAAAATATCGTAATTTATTTATTTCTTCTCGAAAGTAGATGCTGATACCACCCACGAGACGGCACGACAGATCGGAGAAATCAGAGTACGAGACCATATGGTTTCTAAAACGACATGCCGTAATATTTGATATCATTTTTACTGTAGACATTCTTTGAAATCTTCTTAATGGATGGATTTTGATGATATATTTTTAAATTTTGATGATATGTAGCATACTAGATACCGTAAAGATGCTAATAGACGCCCGGCGTCTATTAGAATCATCACTGGCCATGAAGTCCTGGGTGGGCATTTCATAGAGGCAGGTGGTATTCAGCAAAGGGAAAATGATAAAAAATATCCAATTTCTACTATCTGAACAAAAACATAACAAGGGACGTTACTCTCAAGTCTCAAATGTCTGACGGACTTGGTTGTACTGTCGGTCAGTTTATTGACGTTTTTGACCAAGATGTTTCAGCCCACTTTGGTCATTATGGTACACTCTGTAAAAATGTTAAAATACTGGTAATGTATATAGCAAGACAGCGTCAATCGTTAATGCTGGTCAGATTTACGTTTCGGACTGTCACTGTTTCGGACCATGGACGTGTCGGCCCGTGGACATTTCGGTCCGTATCAGTGCAATTAATTTCGGCCCACGGCCACGTCCAGAACAAGACATATTTATTTTTTGCTCATCTCGTAGGAAATATCGGCCAACAATCAAACACGATATCAATTTCACCCATATTATACGAGATGGGTTTGAGATGCTTTGAAAATAGCGTCTCCATAACCGTGTAAATTCTGATCGCCCTGTGTCCGTGCAAATAGCTACTGCCGATGAAGAATTTACTGTGACACCGGAAAAATATCAATTTCGCTTCCGCTTTTGAAAGTGAAAGTAGCAGTTATGTTTTTTTTACCCGATTTTCAAGGAAGTTATCTTCGAAATACTGGGAAGAAAAGATTTTGTTTCAAGTTAGTACTGGGCGTTTATTAGAGGCAATAATTTCGTGAAAATCAGCCAAAAAGTTGGTCATTTTCAACGTAAAAAGTGGGGGGTGGGCATCTATTAGATCATGGGCATCTATTAGAATCTTTACGGTAACTCTAATTACACTGCATTACATACTTCGTTGAGAGTGACCTAAGAATTTTGCTGATACACGCTTTATTAGGTATGTTTATGCTAATAGTTTCGAGACATATTGTAGGATTATCCCTCAATAACAATATAGGGAAGTAAGAACGTCAACGCCCGGATGGTTTTTTCTATATTTGAGTGTGCGAAGTGTAAATGCTATTACACACATTTTTACTGTGTAACGTGGTGTAGCGATATAGTGCAAGCTGTTGCATATAAAGCGGAAAACGTGCAGCTAATAGCGTACCAAATACTGGTATGGTGACTTTCATGATTTATGGTTGTACTAAAAGTTCCATCATAAAACCTTGTAATTTTCATGAAGAATTGAGTACAATTTATTCACATGCTCAAGATTTTTATTTACATTGACGGTAACTGATGCTTTTTCAAAACTATCTTATGAGATAAAACCCTTACAATGCTGAATTCAATTTTGTCATCTGTTGTTTATGTTTTGATTTCCACTTTTCTCAACAAAAATGTGGTATAGCAGCACTTTAGAAGCATTTCCAATAGAAATGATTCTAAAATGCTGCCACACCATGTTTTTATTTCGAAAAAGACAAAATATGAAACAACAGCAGACAACGACAATTTTCATTTCTCACATTCTAGGTTAAAGTAAACTGTACAATAAAGGGCAAACAGTTTCAGGTTTGTTGCACTATATTCCATAGAAATCTGTCATGCCATTCCATATGACAGGAAATCTCCTGTATACATCTAAAAACATGACACCATTCGGAAACCATGACATCCCACATCCTGAAAATGTGGTCATGGTATTTATGGTCAGGCTATCTCCGTCCTGCAGCCCAGTAATGATCTATACAGTGCTTGTCTCTTTTAACCATTAGAATGCGGGAAACGAAAATTGCCCTCTGCTGTTGTTTCATATTTTGTCTTTTTTCTCATTAAAAACATGGGTTGATAGCACTTGAAGTGCTGTCAAGCCATATGTTTGTGATGTGAAAGATGAAAAAAAAATAAGCAGCAGACAAAATTTAATCCAGCATCGTAAGGGTTAATGGTGAACAGTGCATACCCTGAGGTTGGTCTGGATCTAAACTGGTCGCAAAGATGATAAACCAAATTTCTGCAGCCACATATTATCTCATGATTAGGTCCATTTCAACAATTCTGCAGTTAGCATGGTTAGTGCAATTTTATTGTCACATCCAGTCAATACTAAAGAGGCAGAAATAAATCTTGCAGCATTTAATAGGCACAAAATTGCCAGAGACATAAACGAATGAGAGAGTGACGTACGGGTTCCGACTGCAATGGCCAGCCGGCTGAGAGAAGGTACGACATTGGCAACAAGTGTAGATTGTGGGTCTCCGGTGATCTCCAACAACAGTGAAACAGGTTACATGTCGTACAATATTTAAATGTCGACGTAATAACATAAAATCTATTGGAAATATGCATTTTGTTCTATTTTTGGCGGGAGACATACTGTCTCCACGCTATTGGGATCGTGATTCTGGCCGTTTGCACGGGTCTACTTTCGGAAGTGGCTCTCTGTTCATCGGGGGACGTCTCAATAGGCTCAATTTGCGTTCGCAATTAACAACAGTCAGGTGACATTTAAAGTCAGCGAGTGAACTGAAAGCAAGTTATTAATAGCAACGGCAATGCTCAACATTATGTGTAAAATAGTTGGCATACCCAACTTTACTTTTGGAGAGAACAAATTGCTGTTATTGAGACGCCCCCCGTATCGTGTACCACGCAGTCGCATGTTCATCGGGGGACGTCTCAATAGGCTCAATTTGCGTTCGAAATTAACAACAGTCAGGTGACATTTAAAGTCAGCGAGTGAACTGAAAGCAAGTTATTAATAGCAACGGCAATGCTCAACATTATGTGTAAAATAGTTGGCATGCCCAACTTTACTTTTGAAGAGAACAAATTGCTGTTATTGAGACGCCCCCCCGTATCGTGTACCACGCAGTCGCAATGCGACGTCGAAGGCCATTTCTTTTTCATATTGTGGTTTACGGGCGATTTTCGAAAAACTACCCTCTGGGTGAGCGAAACAAAATTAATGAAAACATTTTGCCGTTCATGCAGCATACACGCATGTAGGCCTACGCCAAGTCATAATTTTGAAAAGATTTCACATAATATTATGTCACACCTCCAGAGTTCCTGTTGGGTATGCAATTTGGATTACTCGGTTTGTATCCCTATTCTACAAAGTGCCTATTGATTTTGGCCAAATAAACATACTAAAAATGTGAAAATTTCCCCGTTTTTTTTCTTCACATTACGAAAAACCTATGCTGCCAAAAATATTTTTTTAACAAAATCGATCAAATATTGATTTTATGGGCATCAATCAACATCGAATATATTTCTAACAAGGAATTTCTGAGTATGCAAATTCACAAGTGGCTACTTGTCTCCCGCCAGTCAGTACTTTCAGTACTTTGATTCATTATATGTTTCGATACTGGTGGAACATTGAACATATCTTTACTGTCAGGTAGATATCTCATTAACAATGTTTTCAAATTACAATGCTTACCTGTTTTGAAATTGTATGTGTACATGTTGTACAGTAAATGTCACAACATACATGTAATGCGGGTATCCATGCACTTATCTGAAGCAGAGTTCATCAATCTCTCCGAAAAAATATATACAAATCAGACTTAATAAAGTTGATTTACATTACACAAAAGCACTATATAATTACATCTACATCTGAATTAATCCAGGGAACAAGTAGTATTAACTATGCTGATATAATGTACAATTATGTCTAATTATTTTCACTAAATTTTAATCGCTTTTCAATATTATAATCTGTGTATCTGTGAAATAAACAGCACACTCACTACACGAACCTAAGAACACATAAAATGAAAATTGTCCTCTGCCGTTCTTTCATATTTTGTCTTTATTCTCAATAAAAACATGGCTTGGCAGCACTTTAGAATCATTTCCATTGGAAATGATTCTCAAGTGCTGCCAAACTATGTCTTTCTTGATAAAAACATCAGACGACAAAATTTAATTCAACATTCAGTGAAAAGGTTAAATATTCCAATACAAAACAAATATAGTGTCACGAGAGCGCCGTGGCAGCCACTATTTGCTGTCACACTGTGGCAACACTGTTCAAGTGTTCCAACAAGCATTAGCCACGTCTCCAGTTCCTATCATTGGATACAGCCGTATCTCACAACAATCAGTCTTCAAACACATCTTACTGAGGCTGACCAAGCTGGGCGATTTTTATATTATTTCAAAAACATAATTATTCTCTGTCTGTTTATTGCTTCTCTCATATCGTTGCTTTGATAAAATGCCAGACTTTATTTTCACTATTTTAGAGATTATTAGCTGAAGAAAATTGTTTCTTCTTGAGGTGTAGGCTGAGAAAAGCGACCCTAAATTTACAATGATTTTGCCCAGTGTAGCCCCACATCAGCCTGAACATACAAACTATTCAGTCGCTAATATTTTATTTCTAAATGATTAGATCATGAGTTGTCGACGGTGAGTTATGGATGATGATAGGGGTGTAATGATTCACCGAACATTCGATGTACTGCGATATTTTGCAGACAAGGCAATTCACGATGTGCGACACTGATATTAATTTTTATTACTTTTGATTTACAAAATTCAATGCTTTGGAATCCCAAATTATGTTTTAAGTAGACGTTATTGTCGTGTACACTGTACGAATACTAAAATTAAATTATTGGGAAGAATATACACAGGCGCGGATACAGGGGGGGGGTGTGGGGGGGTGTGGGGGGGTGTGGGGGGGGGTCCGGACACCCCCCCCCCACCTTCTCCCGGCAAAAAAAAAAAAATGAAAGAAAAACTACAATACTCGAATAGTTGGATGACTTTTTTCGTGTCCTATGTGTCAGGAAATCGCATCTGTGGCGACTTGGCATTTAAAAATTTCCTGGGGGAGGACCCCCACACCCCGACTTTTAATTACAGACCCCCCCCTCAATTATTTCTGTATCCGCGCCTGATACACAAACCAGTCCAGTGGTCTGGAACCATTTTAAGGTTCAGGTTTATGCATTATATCGCATATGGACCATTGAAAAGGTATCTTGTGAAGGAGGTAATCGTATCGCGCGTGATGAATCGCATCAAAATGTATTGTGTGATATGCGTATCGTTACACCCCTAGATGATGATCAACATTTGTTTGGCAAATGCTGTATGCTCCTTATGCTCAGCCAGGGGTCCATTTGCTCTAAACAATGATGGTACACTCTATACAGCATATCTATACAGCATATACCGGTGCAACAGGAAATCTTCCCCCTCCTGGGGGGGAGGGGGGGGGGGGGGGGGGGGGAGATTTCCAGGCTTAAGCCTAGGAAATATTCCCCCCCGCCTGGAAATTCTCCCCCCCCCATCACCACCTTCAGACACTGTCCACAAAACTTTTAATGTATTTTCATATACATTGTTGATATTGTGCTCAGGAGCATACAAAATGCACGTGCTACAACCAGTCTGTTGGTAACAGAGGACGTAATATCCCTACATGTATACCCAACTAACATAGTCATAATGTATGTCTGCTTGTGGAGAAGTATGTGAATAGGCGAGGCAGTATTTTCTATAAAAGAGCTCTCCAATTTAGTATAATATCTATACATAGACAATATAGTGGTGGTGGGGCGGTAGAGATTCTATTTACTGGTATATCGGTATATGCAATAATTCCCCATTACCGTACCATAACTATTATGTATGTTGGCTGGTAGAGAGTTCTCTAGGTTAAATCTCTACCATAGCTGCATATGATTGGTATAAATGTATAGCACATGGTGGAGGTGGGTCTAGAAAATAAAAACAGTATATCTGTGTAGAACAGCAAGCATGTGGCATGTATTGGTGGGGGGGGGGGAGATTTTCCTAGAGAAGAAGAATAGCATGTGATTGGGGGAGTATTTCTGATTAAATGAAATGAAAGTTGGTGAAGAGATAGCATGTGGCATGTATTGGTGGTGGTGGTGGTGGGGGGGGGGGGAGATTTTCCTAGGAAATATTCCCCCTCCGCCACCATCTACCATATGCATAGTGGATATGGACGTCTCTTTGTAGACAAGAACAGCCCACGATTGGGGTAGTATTTCTGATGAAATGAAATAATGTATGTTGGGGTAGAACAGATAGCATATGGCATGTATTGGTGGGGGGGGGGGGGAGATTTTCCTAGGAAATATCCCCCCCCCCCCCCCCCCCCCCGCCACCATCTACCCTATGCATAGTGGATGTGATTGTCTCTTTGTAGACAAGAATAGCCCACGATTGGGGGAGTATTTCTGAAGAAACAAAATACAGTCGAACTTCGATGGGTCGAACCCTGGTAAACTCGTCAGCCATGCTTGCCTCGAACTAGCCTTTAGGTCCCGGCAGAATTCCTATATAAATACGTTAAAACTACCCGATATAGGTCGAACTTGTGAAAGTCAAACAACCCTCAATGCCTCGAATCGCTGTCACGCCCGGTCGTGTATAAATCCACTATAAACACCACACAAACTCGAACATGTCAGACGATTGTCTCCAGACTAGTTGATTGACTTTCACACCTATTGTTAACCGGTTGTCAAACAAATCTCAAGTGGTCATTTGAGCGTATACAATAACGGCAGTCGTGACCAGCATACGTGGTAATTATGCATTGACCAATGTCGGCGAAGTTGTTAGTTAATTAAAGTGGTAATTTATGGGACACGTGGAATTAAATAGCGGAAGACTACGAAGCAAGGCGAGATAACAGACTTCTTCAATACCGGACGTGTATAACTTTCATGTATAACTTGTACTGGGTTCCATGTGCTAGTAAATTATGATATGCAGTGTATGTGGTTCCGGGTCCGAAGTAGTGACGTGGCAATCAAGTCCGCCAATTGTATTTCGTAATCATTTTCTGTTGTTCTCATGTTCTATTGCTGTATAATGGCCATGTAAATAAAAACACACATGAGTTTGCCGCTTTCTTTATTTTATTAAAGCCTGTTTCTGTTAATAAACGACTGTGACAATCAACCGTAAATGCAAATGTAAGCGCATTTATATGAAACAACGTGTCGTAATGACGACTTATTTCATTTATTACACTGACCAACTCGTAGATCTGAAATGGTTACAGTAGAAAATCCCGATGGGTCGAACAACGGATGGGTCGAACTAAAACTTAACCCCGCAGGCTGTTCGACCCATCGAAGTTCGACTGTAATGTATGTTGGTGTAGAACAGACAGCATGTGCCATGTATTGGTGGGGGTGGGGGAGATTTTCCTAGGAAATATCCACCCCCCACCATCTACATATGCAAAGTGGATGTGAATGTCTCTTTGTAGAGAAGGAGAAGAATAGCATGTGATTGGGGGAGTATTTCTGATGAAATGAAATGAAAGTTGGTGAAGAGATAGCATGTGGCATGTATTGGTGGGGGGGGGGGGGGGGGGGGGGGGGTGGGGGGGGGGGGGGGGGGGGAGATTTTCCTAGGAAATACCGCCCCCCCCTCGCCACCATCTACCATATGCATAGTGGATATGGACGTCTCTTTGTAGACAAGAATAGCCCACGATTGGGGGAGTATTTCTGATGAAACAAAATAATGTATGTTGGTGTAGAACTGACAGCATGTGCCTTGTAGGTGGTGGGGGGGGGGGGGGAGATTTTCCTAAGAAATATGCCCCCCCCCCCCATCTATCATATGCAAAGTTGATGTGATTGTCTCTTTGTAGAGAAGAATAGCAGGTGATTGCGGGAGTAGTTCTCATGAAATGTATGTTGGTGTAGAACAGATAGCATTTGGCATGTATTGAGGGAGGTGGTGAGATTTTCTCCTAGGAAATATTCACCCTCCCGCCACCGTCTACCATATCTACTCTCCCCCCCCCCCCCACCTCCCTCAACACATGCCAAATGCTATCTGTTCTACACCAACATACATTATTTCATCATGAGGGAGGGGGGTTATTCTTGTCTACAAAGAGACATTCACATCCGCTATGCATATGGTAGATGGTGGGGGTGGGGGTGGGGGGGGGGTGGGTGGGGGGGGTGGGGGAATATTTCCTAGGAAAATCTCCCCCCCCCCCACCAATACATGCCACATGCTATCTGTTCTACACCAATATACATTATTTCATCAGAAATACTCCCCCAATCGTGGGTTATTCTTGTCTACAAAGAGACATCCACATCCGCTATGCATATGGTAGTTGGTTGGGGGGGGGGGAATATTTCCTAGGAAAATCTCCCCCCCCCTCCCTCAATACATGCCAAATGCTATCTGTTCTACACGAACATACATTATTTCATCAGAAATACTCCCCCAATCGTGGGTTTTTCTTGTCTACAAAGAGACATCCACATCCGCTATGCATATGGTAGTTAGTTGGGGGGGGGATATTTCCTAGGAAAATCTCCCCCCCCCCCCACCAATACATGCCACATGCTATCTGTTCTACACCAACATACATTATTTCATCAGAAATACTCCCCCAATCGTGGGTTATTCTTGTCTACAAAGAGACATCCACATCCGCTATGCATATGGTAGTTGGTTGGGGGGGGGGGAATATTTCCTAGGAAAATCTCCCCCCCCCACCCTCAATACATGCCAAATGCTATCTGTTCTACACGAACATACATTATTTCATCAGAAATACTCCCCCAATCGTGGGTTTTTCTTGCCTACAAAGAGACATCCACATCCGCTATGCATATGGTAGTTGGTTGGGGGGGGGGGGTTGGGGGGGGGGGGAATATTTCCTAGGAAAATCTCCCCCCCCACCTCCCTCAATACATGCCAAATGCTATCTGTTCTACACCAACATACATTATTTCATCAGAAATACTCCCCCAATCGTGGGTTATTCTTGTCTACAAAGAGACATCCACATCCGCTATGCATATGGTAGTTAGTTGGGGGGGGGGAATATTTCCTAGGAAAATCTCCCCCCCCCCACCAATACATGCACATGCTATCTGTTCTACACCAACATACATTATTTCATCAGAAATACTCCCCCAATCGTGGGTTATTCTTGTCTACAAAGAGACATCCACATCCGCTATGCATATGGTAGTTGGTTGGGGGGGGGGATATTTCCTAGGAAAATCTCCCCCCCCCTCCCTCAATACATGCCAAATGCTATCTGTTCTACACCAACATACATTATTTCATCATGAGGGAGGGGGGGGTTATTCTTGTCTACAAAGAGGCATTCACATCCGCTATGCATATGGTAGATGGTTGGGGGGGATATTTCCTAGGAAAATCCCCCCCCCCATCCTCTCCCCTCCCCCCCCCCGCCAATATGCGTCACATGGTAACTGTTCTACACAAACATTTTCACTTGATCAGAAATCTCTTCCCCCAATCTTGTGATATTCTTGTCTATCAAGGGACTTACACTATGCATATGGTAGATTGGGGTGGGGTGGTGTGTGATGGAGGTGATTTTTTATGTTCCCCTTTCTTATACTACCAAATGACATACATTGTGCCTATGTGCACATGTTTGTTGGGAAATAATTCTGCTTTGTAGCATTCAAACACAAACTTTTGGGTGGGGGGGGAGAATTTCCAGGGTGGGGGGGGGGGGGAGAATTTCCTAGGGTCGAGCCTGGAAATATTGGGGGGAGAATTTCCTGTGACACCGGTACCCTGTATTTGCCTGGAAATTTAAAATAACAAACAAAATTAAATCTGTAGAAAATTAATTGTTTTTACATCCATGAAATATTTTCTTACAGAAATTGTGGTCACCACGCTGCTGGTTTGATGATGGCCAAGAAAGCAATTAATTCTGTGATTAAAATCAGGCAGTGTGATTGGTCGATGATACCAAGATACACAGTAAAGTGAAGTACATGTATAACGACTGCCATCTGTAAGGTTGGATTCGGACGCAACAGCGGGCAAGTGCAGACTAATTGAAGAGGTCAGTGGAATAAGTGGGCTAACTCCATGAGGGAGGTAGTCCCCTTAAATTGACCCCTTCAGGGTCTATCTTTGTTTACAGAAGAGCATTAGTCGAGAGTCAGTACGAAGCGGTCACAATTTCGGCATACGCGTCATCGTAGGCGTCAACAAATTTGGATGTACATCAAAATGTTATATATCTCCTGATGTGTCAGTTGAATCTTTACCAACCTTCATCAATAGCTTCTACACATTGGCGGCTAACCATTCTGTGTTAGTAGGGTGACCCTGACCTTCGAGGGCGACACATTTTCCTTCAGCAACTATAATATGGCAGGAACTACAGAGTTTGCTGAATGATGGTACAATAAATATAGCAATGTCACAGGGTGGTTAGCAAACAATGTCAGGAAGCTACTGATTAAGTTTGGTAAAGATCTAAATAACATATCCAAAGATATGCGAAGTTTTAGCAGACATGATTTATCTATCGAGATAAAAGACAGCATTGACAATCACCCATATTAGCAGGATCACAGAAGGGAATCAAGATATATGCAGGTGCGCGTTTTGGGTATGCGTACAGAAAAAATGTGTATTTTGGCATCGATTCAGGTATTGTATTTGTCATAACTTTCTTTTCATTTCACCGATTTTGATTAAATAAAGCGCACGGAACCCGCAAAAGTGTGTAGTATCCTTGACAGCTGGCCGTTTCCTGATCTTTCCAGTCAGTTTCCCAAACACTTTAACAAAGTTGAAAACAACACAGAAATTGGCGTGGTAGACATCACTCATGAAAATCGTACTATTTCCAATGATTTTGGCTTACTACTCAGTTGTAGACGCACATAAAGGAATAGGTGTGTATATAATAGAAATGCATAATCACAGTAAAAATATGCAGAAAATGTAAAGTATAATAACGAGGAAGGTGAAATTGACAATACGCCCACGTTCATCGTGGTATTAACACCTGCTGTGAAATATTATAGGGTTAACTGTATTGTAATTTTGAAATTTGCGGCGTATATCAGAAAATGATAGGTCAGAAAATCTGTTTAATGGCGATCGAGCTAGCGGAGCCATTAAATATGTTTTCCGACCTATCATTTTCTGATATACGCCGCAAATTTCAAAATTACAATGCGGTTAATTAACCTATTTCTAATGCACTCCTTTACTGCAAACTTTATCGAGTCTCGTTGGAAAATCGTACAGAATTGCAAGCTGGTTGAGCAAGTCATACCGGACGGATCACACAAATAGTATTTTCTACGAAAATAGTTCCAACACAATTACAAGATATTAGCGATTTTTGCATGAATGTATATACGTTTATGTTGCTGATTTCATTATTTTTCAATAATAAAAGCAATAAATTTGTAGTTAGAATTATAATTGCCTTAATTACTACTTTGCGTATTTAATGTCATTCCAGTGCGATCTCTTAGCAACAATATTTCAATGGCGGCCACCTATCAAACTTCGCTGATGTTGATACATATTGTGATAACTCGTCTAATCATTTGTGATATACTACCATTTGAGATGCAAGATTACACAGGATACATACTTTCTCTTTGTGTGAACAATCTATTACTGCCAAATCATATGAAACGTGATCAACGGTGAGATATTTGTAAAAAAAATATTGCCGTACGCTTCGGACCATGCAACTTTCGGACCAGGACATTTCGGACCAGGAAATTTCATATGCCAGAATACCACTTCAACTTGGGACATTTTATGTGAGTTACCCCATGTTTTGGTCGGTCATTATGTGGCAGGGTAAATTGACCGACCTGAAACCTAGTATTGGAGTAGGAATACATATTGAAATAATTTGCAACCGTTCATCAACAATGATATACCTGTAATGTATGACCATCAGCCAATCAGATTGATATCAGCGAGATATTTATAGAGTGCATTAGAAAAACATTTCAATTTTAATAATGTCCATGTTTGTTTAAATGGTATTGTGCAAAACTCTCATTTCTAATACATGTACATCAGGCTTCTAAAATTTTCAGTTTATCGGTTCTGGACCGATTTTTGATATCTGATTTGAGATTGAGATTTGAAAACTAGTCTTAAAAATTGGTCCGAGAAAAATTACCTATTTGCTGCTATTTCCTATCAACCGTGTAAATGTAACGATGTTGACACCAAGTAATGTCAATTTAATGACACATATCCGGGGAATATCCGTGTTAACAAACATCGTTGTGTGTTTGGTCACAGGCATTCGGCGTGTTTCGGCTTTCATCGATATGGTTATACCGATGAAAGCCGAAACACGTCGAATGCCTGTGTGTTTGGTCGCCTTTCAACACATTTCTCCACGTATCGATTTTTCATAACACGCGTGTGGTAATTGTTACAGGTGAAGGTCTCGATAGCTGTAGAGCAGTTTATAAATAGACTGGCTTTAGCGTATTTAAAATAAAATAAAGAACCTATGCACTGTGGTTATCCGTGTTTGTAATATTTAATATTACACATTTCATCCCCAAGTTACAAGTAACTGATACGGACTATTCCATATTAAGTGTGGAACTGTCACATTACGCTGTATTAGGGGTAATTTTTGGTATAAATAAAGTACGTACGAATGGGGTAGATCCTGATGAGACGGCTCGTGAATAGCATGCTCATCGGGATCTACAGTTTGCAAACAGTTTGATAAAGGACAAAGGTGTCA
The DNA here is from genome assembly GCA_029237695.1 of Conchocele bisecta. Classification (NCBI taxonomy): domain Eukaryota; kingdom Metazoa; phylum Mollusca; class Bivalvia; order Lucinida; family Thyasiridae; genus Conchocele; species Conchocele bisecta. Next base: position 67,931,351 of record CM055274.1, on the reverse strand, counting down.
TTTTAAAAGTTTTATGATTCGTCTAGAGCTGTCGTTTCGCAATTTTTCCGTCTTGCGAAAACATGCGAATCGTCTCCTAAAGATATGAGAATCGTCTCGTGTTTTTGCCATCTCGCCTTCCGCTTTTGGAAATATATTTTGCTGTAGCCCGAATTATAAAACGCATGTAACGCAGGGCGACTTACCCTGTGTTATAGACAGAACATTCGGGTTAGTTTTGCTCATGCGCGTTGATGCAGATCGCGAAGCAAAAATGTGTGATCTTCCATCTGTGGGCGAAGTTGCGAAAAAGCAACATTGAATACGATAGAATCGCGTATTTTCGTCTCGCAAATTCGCAATCATACTTCGCATTTGCGCGATCAACCTATGCTCGATATTGCTAGAACGCGAGATGGTAAAATGTCCCAACAGGAGACGTAAAAATAGTCTTAGGAGATGATTCTCATGTGCTGCTGAAACATGCTTGTATTAAGAAGTAGAACAAATGTGGACAGACACCAATAATTCTTGACAAAAAACAACATAGTTTGACAAAAACATGATAATCGTCGTCTTAGGAGAAGATTCTTATGTGCTGCCAATACATGTTTATTGGGGGAAAAACATATTTTGATATGTGTTATTGGTTACTGCATCGCATCGCTGGTTTTTGCCTTACCTTTTTTTCTGCACCTCCGACTTTTAAATTTCGATGTCATAAAGTTATGAAGTAATTATGTGCGAAAATCCGAAATTCCAGAGCCAAATCTTACTAAATAAAGTACTATTTTATTCCATGCCTAATAGAGTCCCGAAATGGATAAATATGTGTCGAGTAATTGGTCGTAAATGTGTGTCTCTGTTGACATCACGTCAGCATGTATCAAAGGTCAGTTCGGCACGACTTTGTAACCTTTGATGTCTCACCCTCCACCACGTCACAGCCAATGACGATTACAACCGCACGTGCATATTATGTACGACGTGATCGGACAAAACCGGGCTTATTGTATATTATTCGACTTGCGAAGACCAAAACGTGTTCACCATCAGTAATAAAAAAAACAACGCGGGATTGTAACTGTCCCCAACAGGACACATAATACTCGTCTTAGGAGACGATTCTGATATGCCGCTAAAACATGTTTATTAGCACTAATATCGATCGTACTGGCTCCTTCGGGCCGACAATTACGTCCGGACCGATTGGCATTCTGAAATTTTAGAAGCCCTGATGTACATGTATGTCCATATTAATATGTATCATAGTTCAACTTTCAGTTCTAATATTGCCAGTACTGGTGAATAATTTTAAACCTTTGCGCTGAGCCTGCACTTAGTTATGTTCAGGCTAGGTGAGTGTAGTTGTTTAGTTAGAGACCAAATGTCTTGTGCCCAGAAAGGTTTATATCAGCTATCTCTGTGCAATATTAAACATAGACAGTAGTCTGCCATACATACTATGAATGTAATGTTTAAGTTTTGTTTGTTTATTGTGTTTAACGGCTTATCAACAACTAAGCTCATGTAAGGCCAGGCCAACAGGTTAGATCCCGTATTTGACCTGCTGCATTTGGGCGAAAATCCCGAAATCAGAGCGGAATATTTACATTGAGAAAAAATATATTAAGCCCTGAAATTAGAATAACCTGACCTGGTGCCTGCAGGTCCATATCACACCAAAGTCACATGGCCCCTTCCCCTAAAAGTAATAGGATTACGAATAATCATATTACTCATACAAGGGTTATAACCAGATTTAACCCTTACATGCACAAATGCCAAAGATGTACCCGAGGGCCAAACCAGGTCTCCATTCGGGATTCTGGAAAGGATGAATCCCGATCGTAAAATACCCATCGCATGCTGCCACCTGCCACCCACATGAATGATTTGCGAGATGCTGGACACATGATTTTAAATAAACAATGGTATTGACCTTAGAAAAGCACATTGACTAGCTATGTTGACCTAGGGGCGGAGTTTACGATTATAAACACTGGAGCTGGAGCATATGTAACCACCAGTCATTTTAACTTAAATGGTTCCATAGATTGGTCACAACATATTATTTTTTTGGAAAGTTGGAGACAAAATCTAAAAATTGTTCACCAGCAGAACCAAGGAATGGTTGGTGGTAGAATTATTACACCTTTCATGTATGGTTTTCACAAATGAAACCACGAAAATATGTTTTGTCTGAAATATTCTATACTGGTCAATATGTAGAATTTTGCCTGGGTGCATCGGGCCAATCACATACATGGACATTTCCCAATTTATAATAAAAAAAATATTGTCTTTTTCTCTCGTTCAAGTAAGTAAGCTCGACCACAAGCAGAGAAACAACAACATGATGCAGTCACCCGTGTATACTAGTGATTCTAGATGCGACCACATCACTGACAGGAACAGGCAGACAATCGTCACTGCATACATTAGTACCAATACATATAAAATATAAACAAAATTTATGTATGCCTGGACATTTGTGTGAATTCCATATTTTTTCAAGAATCAATATTGATCACCGTACACGGAGTGTTCCATATAACACCAGTAAAACAAGATGATGGGGATTTATTATTATTTAATATTGTAGTCACCGTGAAGGAAGCAAACAAACAAAATACATGACTTTATATTCTCTCGAAATCCTTTGTCCATGGCAATAAAGGGGGGGGGGGGGTCTTCTCTCTGTGCACTTTATCCACACAGTATCCCTGATGCACACTTTATCATATGACAAGTTCACCTTCCTCGCTATTATACTTTACGTTTTCTGCAAATTGTTACTGTGATTATGCATTTCTATTATATACACAGATGTTCCATTATAACATGTGCATCTACAACTAAGTTATAAGCCAAAATCTGTTGAAATAGTACGATTTTCATGAGTGATGTCTACTTTGCTGAAGTGTTTGGGAATCTGGCTGGAAAGATCAGAAAACGGCCAGCAGTCGAGGATACTACACACTTTTGCAAGTTCCGTGTGCTTTAATTATATCATCAAAATCGATGCAATAATAAGAAAGTTATGATGAATACAATACCTGAATCGATGCCAAAACACACATTTTTTCTGGACACATACCCAAAAACGCACACCTGCACACGTCTTGATTCCCCTCCGTGAGGATGGTTAGCCAACCGTGTGAGGAAGCTACTGATGACATTTAATTTATAAAGATTCCACCAACATATCAGGACATATGCTACACTTGAATAGAAGTCCAAAATTGTTGTCTTCACTTTTTTTCGATTCGGCTCATATTTAAGGGTGGGAATTGGCTCGAACACCTTCCATACCCGGCATTCACTTATTCTTATAAGCTTATATATGTACGCTAGAAGTACGCTAGATCATCGTGACGACCGCCAGAATTGTGTGAAACCAAACTGTAGCTCCTGTTATGACGATCTAGCGTAATTATATAAGGTTAAAAGAATCTAAAGCTTTAGTTAAAGGGGACTACACTGTTCGCTAGCTCCAAAAGCCACATTCTGTCATGGCAACTCACATAAGCAAATGAAACACTCAATGAGGTCTCAAAAGCCTTATCAAGAATTGTACATCATAATGAACTTGAATAAATGTTTTTTGAGAAAGACAATAAAATGTAAATTTCGGCCTTTCTAAATCCAGGCATGCATATTTGGTATTGTGATGTTCCTAAACTGTCATGGCTTTAAACAATTGCATTCACAATATGCTTGTCCCTATGGATAAACAGACATTACATATTTGGCTCATTTTATAACATGAAGTGTTACAAAAACTAGACGCTGGAGATGTAGTACAGGAAATATTGATGTGGAATTTGCCAATCACAGACATTTAGTATAACAAGCAAGTTTGCCTAATCCTAAAAGAGTGTGTTCCAAATGCTCATATGTATCAATGTATCAAGTGTCCAAATATTGAAGTTATCTTTAAAGGAATATTAATGTTATATCATCATGAATAAATCTGTATAAACTTTTAGACATAAAAAAATGGCCAAGTGTTTCCACAACCATGTGAAGGTCAACAACGTCAAGGTCATGTCCATGACTGGGTTCCAAATGCTCACATGGATGAAGTGTCCAAATATTGAAGCATTAAGAAATATTAAAAAGTTATATGATGATGTACAAACTTTTTGACGTAAAAATAGCTAGGTGTTTCCGCAACAATGTGAAGGTAAAAAAGGTCAAGGTCATATTAATGGCAGCATGGGTGTGTTACAGTCCGCACATGTATCAAGTGTCCAAATATTGAAGCAATCCATCAAATAATATTAAAGTTATATGATGATGAAAAAACTTGTACAATTGTTTTTGACATAACCATGTCAAAAAGGTAAAGGTCATGTTAATAGGCATACCGGTAAGTCCAAAGGCTCCTATGTATGAAGTGTCCAAATATTGAAGCAATCCATCAAGTAATATAAAAGTTATATGATGATGAAGAAACTTGTACAAACCATTTGACATAACAAGAATTCCGCCACAGAAGCAGTGTTGCACCTGCCGAGGCATTTGACTAACATGATCATGGTCAAGTGCCGAAGTAAGCATTACAAAAACCGTCAAAGAAGTGCATGCTTAAAACCCGAAAAAGGTCAAGGTTGAACAAACTTTTTGACATAAAAAAAACGTGTTTCCACAACCATGTGAAAGTAAAAAATGTCAAGGTCATGTTAATGGCGGCATGAGTGTGTTCCAAATGCTTACATGTATCAAGTATCCAAACATTGAAGCAATCCATCAAATAATATTAATGTTATACGACGATGAAGAAACTTTTTGACACAAAAATGGCAGTGTTTCCGCAAAAAAATGTGAAGATACAAAAGATCAAGGTCATGTTAATGGGGGAATGACTGTGTTCCAAATCCTCACATGTATCAAGTGTCCAAATATTGAAGCAATTGGTCAAGTAATATTAAAGTTATACCATGATGAACCAGCTTTACAAACTTTTTTATGCAAAATAATGGCTAAGCAGTCAAAGGTCAAGGTCATGCTAATGGTGGCATGAGTGTATTTAAAATGCTGACATGTATCAAGTGTCCAATATTGAAGCAAGTAATATTAAAGTTATATCTTGATGAAGAAACTTGTACAAATATTTTTCCGCAAAAATGTGAAAATAAAAAAGGTCAAGGTCATGTTCATGATGGCATGAGTGCGTTCCAAATATTCACATATATCAGGTGTCCAAATATTGAAGCAATCCGTCAAGTAATATTAAAGTTATAGCATGATGACGAAGCTTGTACAAACTTTTTGACATTTCGGAGGATGACGGAAAAAGCGGCGACTAAAGCAGGCGCGACAAAAATGGCCAAGTGTTTCTGCAACAATGTGAAGGTCAGACAGATCAAGGTGATGTTAATGGCGACATGAGTGTGTTCAAAATGCTTACATGTATCAAGTGTCCAAATATTGAAGCATTATAGCAGGCACTCATCATTTTTTAGAACTGGTGGAATAGTGACACAATTATACACTTATTTAATTCCTATAAAGAAAATTGTTTGCCTACTGAGTGGGCATGTACCTTTAATGGTGTATGAGTGTGTTCCAAATGCTCACATGTATCAAGTGTGCAAATATTGAAACAATCAGTAAAGAATGTATTTATATCTTGATGGAGGATATTTTGTTGACGCGGACGACTATAGTTGAGCCTTCTGCTAAAGCAGGTGAGACAATGATGTATGTGTAATAACACAAATTTGATTGGCTGGCTGCATCACAATAATCATTATTATGATGTATTATGTGCTAACATTATGCCATTCAGTGCGGGGGGGGGGGGGGGGGGGGGGGGGGGGGGGGGTGGGGGGGGGGGGGGGGGGGGGGGGGGGGGGGGGCATAACAAACAACAACTAGAAACACTTGTAAAAGTAACTGAAATTGCAGATTTATTTACTTTATTACTTTACTGCATCAATCCTGTTGATCGACGATTTCCATGTTCGTTTTTATAGGTCAAAGCCTAGACAAATCATCATTGGACACATTTTATAGCAGCACCTAGACAAATTGTCACTTCGAAAATTGGACTTGTACAATTTGTGCATATTCTTGCACTCAAGTTTATTTGTTTTATCCAACAATAGCTGAAACACAATTCCATTACATCGTCTTCTCGCCTGATCAAATTAATCCATTACATTCTATCATTTGGAATAAATCTGTTTCAAAATGTTGTCAATTTTCCTAGAAAGTATATGGTGTGACCACTCATTCGAACCGTCTTACTGAGACGGCTCAATTGGAGGTCGCAAAATATATTTTCATGGAGAAGTAAGAAAAATATCCAAGCGTATCCTAAGAATGCAATCCACTTAATTAGACAGCTGAGCTAGAGCCTCTACATTTAAAATAAACTGTAACTAGATCATAATTAGCACGAGTAGAGCCTCATACACTTAACTGTGTAACATAGCAGACCATACATTACTGTAGACAGCTGAGCTAGAGCCTCATACACTTAACTGTAAACATAGCAGACATCATAATTAGACAGCTGAGCTAGAGCCTCATACACTTAACTGTAAACATAGCATCATGTTGCACGAGCTAGAGCCTAACATACACTTAACAGCCACATCTTATTAGACTGAGCTCCATACACTACCTGTACTAGCAGATCATAATCGAGCCTCATACTTAACGTAAACTAGCAGACATCATAATTCGACAGCTGAGCTAGAGCCTCATACACTTAACTGTAAACATAGCAGACATCATAATTAGACAGCTGAGCTAGAGCCTCATACACTTAACTGTAAACATAGCAGACATCATAATTAAAGCCGCTTTATGATCCCGTTTGTCAATCTTCTGTTGCCCGACAGAGGAAGATGGCTCAGCTAAATATACTCATATTTTCACAGAATTTTAAAAACAATATAACAATAATTTAACCCTTAGACCGCTACTCACAACAATTGTCGTCTGCTGTTGCTTTTAGATCTTGCCTTATTTCTCAATAAAAAGATGGTTTGACAGCACTTCAGAATCATTTCCAATGGAAATGATTCTGAAGTTCTGTCAAAGCATGTTTTAAATTGATGATAAAAATGGAAAATAGAAAATAAACAGCAGACGACAAACAAAAATACGATAGCTGTGTAAGGGTTAAAATATCTTCCTTCTGATTTTTAGCTTCTGAGAAAAAAAAACCCGACAATAGATGGGAATGCATGCATGGATGGTGCAATGAACATTCAGCACTGAAATTACAGCTAGAAATGTGGCCTGTCGGCACACGAATGCCCCGCCGCCACTGGCAGCCAAAGAAAACAATGGCACATTTGAAAAGACAACATGATAGAGGTCCATCAGAGGACAACATGAAATATGAGCAAGCATGAAATATGAAGCAGTTAAGTGAAAGGAATAATAATTATAAGGCATTTACCCGAGCGTTAAGGTTTTGAATGTACTAAGTAAGCGGCTTTGACCTTGGGTTTAATGGGGCCCCTAGGATCGTGGATTTGTCACAGCATGATAGAGGACCATCAAAGGAATGCATGTGTGAACTAGATTGGTCAGTAAGCGAGGCTTACGGAATACCCCCCGCGTGGGCCCAGGTACCCCTAAAATATGTAAAAATTTCCAAGTGTGTGTGCTTGTGACCTTGACTCTGGGATTAGCGTGAGCGGCATGAACGTGAATTTGTCACAGGGTGGTAGAGGTCCATTGGAGCAATGAGTGTGTGAAATGTGAAGCAGATCCGAGCAAGGAAATAGAAGTTATAACCGATTTCTCTGATGTTAAGTTTTGTAAAGAGACTACCGTATAACCTCGAATTAACGCCCCCGGAGGCGTTACATTTTACAAAAGGGGGGCGGGGGGGGGGGCGCGTTTATTAGCCAGTAAAAAAAAATAAAAAAATTACCAAGGACCGCCAATTTCAAACACAAATAAGGATTATTTGTGTTTGAAATTGGCGGCGGTCATTGGTAAAAAAAATTATTTTTTTTATTTATTTTTTTTGGGGGGGGGGGGGGGGTGGGGTGGGGTGGAAGTTTATTAGGAGGGGGGCGTTAATTCGAGGTTATACGGTATGTATGTGACGTTGACCTCGAGATCAGCGGGGATTTGTCACAGCATATGAAATATTAAGAATTTTCAATGAAAGAAATAGAAGTTATAACATATTTCTCTGATGTTAAGTTTTGTAAAGAGACTAAGTATGTGACCTTGACCTTGGGATCAGCGGGGGTTGGACAGTCGTAGATTTGTCACAGCATGATAGTACAACCTTAGAGGAATGCACAAGTGAAATAATAAGAATTTTCAATGAAGGAAATAGAAGTTATAACTTATTTCTCTGATGTTAAGTTTTGTAAAGAGACTAAGTATTTGACCTTGACATTGGGATCAGCGGGGGTTGGACGGTCATGGATTTGGCACAGCATGGTATTAGAGCCTTACAGGAATGCATGTGTGAAATATTAAGAATTTTAGATGAAGGAAATAGAAGTTAGAACAATATTTCTCTGATGTTAAGTTTTGTAATGAGAATAAGTATTTGACCTTGACCTTGGTATCAGCTGGGGGTTGGATGGTCGTGGATTTGGCACAGCATGGTAGTAGAGCCTTACAGGAATGCATGAGTGAAATATTAAGCATTTTAGATGAAGGAAGTAGAAGTTATAACAATATTTCTCTGATGTTAAGTTTTGTAAAGAGACTAAGTATTTGACCTTGACCTTGGGATCTGCGGGGGTTGGACGGTCGTGGATTTGGCACAGCATGGTAGTAGAGCCTTACAGGAATGCATGTGTGAAATATTAAGCATTTTAGATGAAGGAAATAGAAGTTATAACAATATTTCTCTGATGTTAAGTTTACGGACTAAGTATTTGACTTTGACCTTGGGATCTGCGGGGGTTGAACGGTTGTGGATTTGGCACAGCATGGTAGTAGAGCCTTACAGGAATGCATGTGTGAAATATCAAGCATTTTAGATGAAGGAAATAGAAGTTATAACAATATTTCTCTGATGTTAAGTTTACGGAAGCACGGACGGACGCATGGACGGACGCATGGACGGACGGACGCGACGGACGGACGGACGGACAACCTGACTCCAGTATACCCCCCCACAACTCGTTGCGGGGGGTATAAATATGAAGTAGCTATGTGAAAGGAAACAAAAACTAGATTTGTCAGTAAGCGAGGCTTACGTGGGCCCCAACTATGTGACCTTGACCCTGGGTGGCGGTGGCGGCACAAATGTAGATTTGTCTCAGGGCGGTAGAGGACTATTTCACCAGAGTGTTAATGTTTCAAATGCACCAAGTAGTATGTAACCTTCACCCTGGGCTTAGCGGGGGAGGCAGGGCAGTGAAATATGAAGCAGATCCGTGCAAGGAAACAGAAACTATAAGCCATTTACCCGAGCGTTAAGGTTTTGAATGCAATAAGTATGTGACCTTGACCTTGGGTTTAGAGGGGGCCGAGGATCATGGATTTACCACAGCATGATAGAGGATCATGTGTGAAATATGAAGCAGCTACATGAAAGGAAACAGAAACTACTGCACAATATACCCACTTTGCCAAATGCAGCCCTTCCAGCAGTGAAAAAAAAAAATAGGATTTTTTTCAAAAAAATATAGGACACTATATCTGGCCTCCCAACACCCCTTCTAGCCAGCCGCGTTCCACCACAAATCATTTATTTGTGCAAATAAGTCATTTACCTTAACTTATTACATTAAAAAAGGGATTTTTGAAAAACAATTAAGAATGAATTGGCACACATCATGGTACTACATAAATTAATTTTGTTGAAATGATGTCAACATCACATTAATAAATACTTATGGATGTCCTTTAAATTGCATGATGAGTGAGTGAGTGAATAGGGTTTAACGTCCGCTTTTCTGACATAGAGGTACAAGCCTCAGGGAGTCTACACGCAGACGGGTCAACGGGGTCGTGTCCTATATCCACCTGTCCGAGGGGGGTAAATCCCAACTTCAGAACTCAATATTTGCAATCAAAATATATATTGAAATTAGAACAACCTGATCTGGTGCCAGGCCCTCGCCACACCAGCATCATTTATCCCATCCCCTAAAAGTAATAGGATTAGCGCTAATCTTACTTTTATATATGGGGCATAGCCTGTCTCAACTCTCACATACAAGAAAGCCAAAAATGTACATGAGGGCCAAATCCGGTATAGTGGGTTCCGGAAAGTATGAACACAATTGTTAAGCCAGTTTAGTCGCCTTTTACGACAACCAATGGCTACTAGCAGCACTATTCTCAGGATCAGTTGATCCCGCCCCGGTGACTGCATGATGAATTTAGTGCAACAAATTTAACAAAAAAAGTTCTATTTTAACCAAAGAAAAAGCAACCTTTTGCTTACCCAAAAAATATATAGGAATTATAGGAATTTTGCCCAAAATATAGGATATTATAGGACATTTTGAAAAAGTCTGAAAAATATAGGAATTATAGGAATTATAGGACCACTGGAAGGGCTGCAAATGCTAAGTCAAAAAGGGGGAGATGATGCATGACTGGGGGTCAAATCAAAAATCGAAATTCACTTTGCGCATGTACACACCATAAGGTAGGCACACATCAAGTCCCTACCTATTACGGTTAAAAAGTTGTACTTCTTACAAGGCAAAATTGCCAGGGGGCGGGTATATTCACTTTGCGCATCTACACAAAATAAGGAAGGCAGGGGTGGGGTGGGGGGGGGGGGGGGGGGTATATTCACTTTGCGCATCTACACAAAATAAGGAAGGCAGGGGTGTGGGGGGGGGGGGGATATTCACTTTGCGCATTTACACAACATAAGGAAGGCAGGGGGGGATATTCACTTTGCGCATCTACACAACATTGGCACACCCCAAGTTTCAAGTCCCACCTATATATTACGGTTAAACAGTTTTATGTGACAAACGGATGTACGGGTGTAACAATATACTCATTTATTTTAAACAAGAATTATGCGGAATCAAATGTCTCGCCTTGTTCCGCCTTGACCTTGACCCTGGGGCGTTGACCTTGACCCTGGGGCCCCGAGAATAATCCTATATTCATCTACATATCATAGTAAAGGTATGTATAAAGTTTGATGACTGTAGCTGATAAGGTGTTGAAGTAATGACCGTAACACGAAAACTTAACATTGAATGATGACGACAACTCCGGAAAAGCAAAACCTTAGTCTCACTTTCCGCTTTCGCGGGCGAGACAAAAAGTGGGTATAACTTAGTCTAGAGATTATGTTTGTAAAACATGGGTATGCCCCCTGGCATACTGGACCATACAAAAAGAACAACAAAGGAGGCAAAGCCACAAAACAAAATGGCTAAGTAAGGTATTGAAGCAATCCTTCGCGTAATATAGAAGGCATTACATGTTGGAAAAAACGTTAACAGTAAATGTACACGGACGTACGGAACCTCAAGAGCATGCATCGCATAGGGGACAAAAAAATGGCCGCCAAGGTCAGATAAGTAATCAGAATTTTTTTAAAGTCAATAGACTTCTTCGTCTTGCCGTGATAATCATGTATAACGAACTTGGTTATGATCGGTGAAGTAGAACTTGAGTTACTGCGTGGACAAGAAGACAGAGTGCGAAAATTAACAAGAGTTGTCAGAAGACAACGAAGCTCGCCTGTTGGCAGCCTTCATTCAAACTTGTCACAGTTGTATAAACTAGATGGCCGCGGCCTGCATGTCGCGCCTTGTGGCGAGGCATGGACACTAAAAAAAAAGATATAGTATAACGAAAAACTTAACCAAAAAACTTAACCAAAAACTTTAACCAGAAAACTTAACTAAAAAACTTAACCAAAAACTTTAACCAAAAAACTTAACCAAAAACTTCAAAGTAATTTGACCTTGACATTGGGCACAGAGGCCGCATGGGAGTGGGGTAGAATGAAAATACAGATGATGATAAACACCCATGTGAAGTTTCAAGGTAATGGGCAAAGCAGTTGCAGAGATATAGTATAACGAAAAACTTTAACCAAAAAAGTTAACCAAAAGACTTAACCAAAAACTTTAACCAAAAAACTTAACCAAAAACTTCAAAGTAATTTGACCTTGACATTGGGCACAGGGGCCGTACGGGAAGGGGGTAGAATGAAAATATAGATGATGATAAACACCCATGTGAAGTTTCAAGGTAATGGGCAAAGCAGTTGCAGAGATATAGTATAACGAAAAACTTTAACCAAAAAACTTAACCAAAAAACTTAACCAAAAACTTTAACCAAAGAACTCAACCAAAAACTTAACCAAACAACTTAACCAAACAACTTAACGTACGTACGTACGTACGTACGTACGTACGTACGTACATATAGCATATTAAGATGAATGCATGTATGAAATATCAATGCGCTCCCTGAAAAGAGAAGGAAAACAAAATTTAACCCAGGGTTAAGTTTATGAACACACTAATTTGGTGATTTTCTATAGCATGATAGCTATTCACATGAGGAATGCATGTATAAATGTGTTTGTGACCTTGGCCTTGGCGAAAGGGGTGGGGGGTGGGTCATGGATTTGCTGTAGCACAATAGAGTATCATCAGATAAATGCATGTATGAAATATGAAGGTGTTCCCTGTAAAGAAACAGAAGTTATAACAAGAGAGCCATGATGGCCCTAATTCGCTCACCTGACTCCATGAACACCAGAGGAGAATGTGACATTGAGTTCATGTGTTTTAAAAAAATTGTGCTATTTTTAGATGGCGGTCATCTTGGATTAAGCGATGACTCTCATTTTACAAAATCTGAAAATGCTTCACCCAAGGATCTTAACTTCCTATGTTTGGCCAGCATCGGCCATGTGGTTCCTGAGAAAAAGACGTTCAAAATCTTGAATAAATGGACCTTTTGGTGGCCATCATGGATGACATAATCATCCGATTCCGACAAATATTGCACCAGAGCAATCGTCTCATCGATACCTTCAATTTTATATATGGCATGAGCATATTCGGTCAAAAATAAAATTTGACCCCAATTTGACCCCACGGGCTACGCCCATTTTTGACCCCGGGGTCACCATTTTCACAACTTTGAAAGAGCATTGTAAATCAATCATTCCTACCAAGTTTAGTCGAAATCCGGCCAGCGGTTCATGAGAAGATTTTTTAAGAATTTATGCTATTTTTAGATGGCGGCCATCTTGGATTAGCGATGACCTCCATTTTAACAAATCTGAAAAGGGTTCACCCATGGACCATAACTTTCAAGTTTGGCTACCATGGGCCAAGCGGTTCATCTGAAGAAGAATTTTGAAATCTCTAATAAAAGAACGACCTTTTGACATTTTGGCGGCCATCTTGGATGACATAACAATCCGATTTCGACAAAAAATGCACCAGAGTGATCGCCTCATTGATACCTTCAATTTGATATATGACATGACCATATTCAGTCAAAAATAAAATTTGACCCCAATTTGACCCCATGGGCCACGCCCATTTTTGACCCCGGGGTCACCATTTTAACAACTTTGAAAGAGCAATGTACATCGATCATTCCTACCAAGTTTTGTCGAAATCCGGTTGGCGGTTCTTGAGAAGAAGATTTTTTAAGAATTTGTGCTATTTTTAGACGGCGGCCATCTTGGATTACGTAATGACGTCATTTTAACAATTTTGTAATCCCCCTACCTAAGGACCATGACCATGAAGTTTGGTGACTATAGACCCAATGGTTACCGAGGAGAAGACATTTGAAAATGTTCACGGACGACGACGGACGACGGACACATTGCGGTAACAATAGCTCACATGAGCTTCGCTCAGGTGAGCTAAAAAGACATTTACTCCAACGTTAAGTTTATGATGTTGATCTTGGGGAAAGGGGTGGGGTGGGTCATAGATTTGCTGTAGCACAATAGAGGATCATCAGATGAATGCATGTATGAAATATCAAAGCGTTCAAAGTGTAAAGAAACGGACGTTACACAACATTTACCCCAATGAAAAGTTTATGAACATGCTAAGTTTGTGACCTTGACCTTGGGGTAAGGGTTAGGTGGTGGGTTGTGGATTTGCTACAGCATGATAGAGGGTCATCTGAGGAATGTATGTATGAAATATCAAGGCGTTCCATCCAAGGAAACAGTTGTTATCAGACATTTACCCCAACATTAAGTTTATGAATGTGTCAAGTTTGTGACCTTGACCTTGGGGTAAGGGGTGGGCGGTGGGTCATGGAATTGCTATAGCACAATAGAGTATCATCAGATGAATGCATGTATGAAATATCAAGGCATTCCATGAAAGGAAACAGATGTTATAAGACATTTACCCCAACGTTAAGTTTATGAATGTGCTAAGTTTGTGACCGTGACCTTGCGGGAAAGGGGTGGGGGTGGGGGTTGATCATGGATTTGCTATAGCACGATAGAGTATCATCAGATGAATGCATGTATGAAATATCAAGGTGTTCAAAGTGTAAAGAAACAGAAGTTACACAACATTTACCCCAACGTTAAGTTTATGAACATGCTAAGTTTGTGACCTTGACTTTTGGGTAAGGGTTGGGTGGTGGGTTGTGGATTTGCTACAGCATGACAGAGGGTCATCTGAGGAATGTATGAAATAGCAAGGCGTTCCATGAAAGGAAACAGACATTTACCCCAACATTAAGTTTATGAATGTACTAAGTTTGTGACCTTGACCTTGGGGTAAGGAATGGGCGGTGGGTCATGGATTTACTATAGCACAATAGAGTATCATCAGATGAATGCATGTATGAAATATGAAGGCGTTCCCTGTAAATAAACAGAAGTTACACAACATTTACCCCAACGTTAAGTTTATGAACATGCTAAGTTTGTGACCGTGACCTTGGGGTAACGATTGGGTGGGCGGTGGGTCATGGATTTGCTATAGCACGATAGAGTATCATCAGATGAATGAAATGTCGAGGCGTTCCATGAAAGGAAACAGATGTTATAAGACATTTACCCCAACGTTAAGTTTATGAATGTGCTAAGTTTGTGACCTTGACCTTGGGGTAAGGGCTGGGTGGTGGGTCATGGATTTGCCACAGCATGATAGAGCGTCATCTGAGGAATGCATGTATGAAATAACAAGGTGTTCCATGAAAGGAAACAGAAGTTATCAGACATTTACCCAACGTTAAGTTTATGAATGTGCCAAGTTTGTGACCTTGACCTTGGGGTAAGGGCTGGGTGGTGGGTCATGGATTTGCTACAGCATGCTAGAGGGTCATCTGAGGAATGCATGTATGAAATAACAAGATGTTCCATGAAAGGAAACAGAAGTTATAAGACATTTACCCAACGTTAAGTTTATGAATGTGCCATGTTTGTGACCTTGACCTTGGGGTAAGGGCTAGGTGGTGGGTCATGGATTTGCTACAGCATGATAGAGGGTCATCTGAGGAATGCATGTATGAAATAACAAGGTGTTCCATGAAAGGAAACAGAAGTTATAAGACATTTACCCACGGACGACGAGAACGACTGAAAATGCGCCGACTATAGGTGCGACAATAAATGACCTTGACCTTGAGAATTTGGATGTGGGGGTGTGCGTAATGAAGCATCATCCATAGACAAACATTGATGTGAAATATTATCAAAGTCTGGCAAGGGGTTAAAGAGATATTGTGAAAAAACAATAACTAAAGCATTTCTGTTACAAAACCGGTGAACATTAAAAGTAAATAAATGACCTTGACCTTGAGAATTTGGATGTGGGGGTGTGCATAATGAAGCATCATCCCTAGACAAACATTAATGTGAAATATTATCAAAGTCTGGCAAGGGGTTAAAGAGACATTGTGAAAAAACAATAACTTTAACGCATTTCTGTTACAAAACGGGTGAACATTAAAAGTAAATAAATGACCTTGACCTTGAGAATTTGGATGTGAGGGTGTGCGTAATGAAGCATCATCCCTAGACAAACATTGATGTGAAATATTATGAAAGTCTGGCAAGGGGTTAAAGAGATATTGTGAAAAAACAATAACTTAACGCATTTGCCTTACAAAAAAACGGACGACGCGGACGACGACGACGCGGACGACGACGCGGACAACGACGACGGAAAAAGCGCCGACTATAGTCGCGCCTCTGCTAAAGCAGGCGCGACAACTAGGAGTATTGTTATAGTTTCCCTACCAATGAGCTATGTAAGCTTGTCATGCATTGCTTGAGCCTGCAGGCTTTTTAACACTTTCATAGATCAGATCACCAATATGCATCTGCTGATAAAAATTAATTTTATCCTAATAATTTTATCCTTACAGCAATTTTACCATTATCAGATACGACATGCACATTTTCCTTTCACCTGACATCAACCTCAAGTAAATGAAATGATGTGAACTACTATTGCAGTGAAAAGATAAATGTATTCATTGATGGAATGGCAAACGGTGCAGATCATGATCACTGTGTGGACACACAGGCTGATCTGGATCTACACCGATTGCAAAACCCATAAGCCCCATTTCTCTAGTCACGGCTACAAATGAATATATTTCTGTGCAAATATGGATCATTTACTGAACATATTACAATAAGGTTACATCACAACATAAAGGTACATACCCACTCAGTAGGCACAAACTGTTCTTTATAGGAATTAAATAAGTGTATAATTTTGTCACTATTCCACCAGTTCTAAAAATTATGAGTGGCCGCTATACAGGTATAATAATATGTATTTTACTGATAGTGGCACGCGTTGGTATCAGGCTATTTTCATATGCAAATGAGGCATGGTATTTTATTAATTATTTATACTAATTAAATGCGTCACCTGAAAAAATAATATTTTCGACAGATTATAAAGTATGATAATTGCACATCAAAAAATAAATACAGAGTATAAATAGTAATGTCCATTAATATTTTAAGGAAACACGGTTATCGCCCCTGATATCAGTGTGGAAAACTACATCGGATATAAAATGTATAATAATGCCAATCAATATGTGGGATAATGGTGAATGAAAGTTAATTTTGCCAGGAAATATCTCAGATGATGCCTCTGATATAAATAACATTTTGTGCCTACTGAGTGGGCATGTACCTTTAATCTACTTGTGCTCACCTTACTAAACTTGGATTCTGTGAGGGATTCGCTAGATAAATTCAGACTCCTCGTGGATTCTGCCTTCATTGTCCCAGGCTGGTTCTGTGAGGGATTCGCTAGATAAATTCAGACTCCTGGTGGATTCTGCCTTCATTGACCATGGCTGGTTCTGTGAGGGATTGGCTAGATAAATTCAGACTCCTCGTGGATTCTGCCTTCATTGACCCTGGCTGGTTCTGTGAGGGATTGGCTAGATAAATTCAGACTCCTCGTGGATTCTGCCTGCATTGACCCTGGCTGGTTCTGCGAGGGATTGGCTAGATAAATTCAGATTCCTGGTGGATTCTGCCTTCATTGCCCCTGGCTGGTTCTGTGAGGGATTGACTAGATAAATTCAGACTCGTAGTGGATTCTACCTTCATTGTCCCTGGCTGGTTCTGTGAGGGATTCGCTAAATAAATTCAGACTCCTGGTGGATTCTGTCTTTATCCCTGGCAGTAGACTGGTTCACATTCGCCTGCCTGCTCTGCCTTCACTTGCCGATTTGGTAACCTGCAACACACAACTTATTATCAGACATGGTTTATAAGCTACATAATGGCCTGATAATATACCAATCAATGTCTGCCCTGCCAGGCAGACCTCGGGTAATCCCCACAGGTTAGAAATGCATAGCATGGGTGGCTATAGTGACGTAAGTCCCCTAATGTGTAAGTATGATTAGAGAATATAAAACCAGATGGCCGCAGCCCACTTTTCCAGACCACCAAGCCATTTGATATTCCCATGGTGTATTGATGATCCCAATGGGAAGCTGCACGGATAAACATGCTGATCTGGGGCTACTATGGTCGAAAACTTAGTAATTTTCCTTTTGTCAGTTGATAGCCCACAATGAATACAGGCTTGTTCTGGCTGACCAAAACGTGGAACTACGGTCAACATCCCACTCCATCAAAGTGTCCATTCCTGGAAGATAGAAGCTATCAGACCAAGCATAAACTAATCAAATCTATAATGGGAATATCTCGACGTAAATACACTGGCCAGAGTGCATTGTAGCGGAGTCCCAGCGGCATATACAGTGTATACCCATTCAATTAAGATTTGAAATCTGCTTCCAAACTATTGATTGGGGCTACAATTCCTTGTTTGGTTGGGAATGGGGGTTTTACATCTGTTTAACTGTTTCAACATTATATATATGTGTGTACAGAGATGAACTTCTGTAATAACCTTGGCAAACAGTGTAGATGCAGACAAACCAGACGTATCGTCAGGATGTGCACTGTTTGTGAATAATTTCTTAACTTTTACAAAATTCCACAATTTCTGATTATTGAAATAGTCAGAAAATGAACATTCTGTCGAAGAGTCCAAACATTATTTAGGACAGAACTGGTTTACAGACTTTGTAATGATATTGTATAAACCTTCAAACAGCTTTTGGCACATGGGAAGATGGGCTAAGATGGCCGGGTTAACTGCTTGGGTGATCAAGTGGTTGGTTGATTGATTGGTTGATTTAAAATGTGTCAATAGAAAAGGATCTACTATCTTTGCTATGGCAGTGTGCAAGACTAACTACATTACTGGTGCTGCACTGCATGCCGGTGTCAAATGTTTTAACCCTTAGACCGCTATCTTATTTTTTTGTAGTCTGCTGTTTATTTTCTATTTTCCATTTTTATCATCAAAAACATGCTTTGAAAGCACATTAGAACAATTTACAACATGCTTTGACAGCACTTCAGAATCATTTCCAACATGCTTTTATTGAGAAATAAGGTAAGATATAAAAGCAACAGCAGACGACAATTGTTGTGAATAGCGGTATAATGGTTAAGTCGAAAAATGCACCGGTGTCCTAATGAGATGCCACTCAGCTCTACTGAGAGCTACATAGTAGTAGTATAATGTATTATAGTGACACATGTATGCCAACAACAATACATACATATATAAACACATACACATCATTCTTTTGAGATGTAAGAGTATGTAGTTAACACCCAGCCATATGAAAGGCTTGAGTCACTTAATCACTTGTTTTAGTAATGCAAAATAATAATATGACTTGTCAGCTAACACAGTTCATCTCAGGCACAGTGTACGACAAATGTGTCCAATTTCTCCCGATACGTGCAAACTATGATTGCTCAACCGAACCGCACCGAGGTGAGAGTTTTAATGAGTGACCACAGCCGTCACAGCACGCTGGTAGACACAAAATTGCTAAAGATCACATGGACCGCACACGTGCATGGTATAAAATGGGTTATCTTAGTACTTCATGAATAGTTTACTTTTGGAAGAAGTTGATATTACATCTCTTATTTTCACATATTTTGTGTTTTAAAGCAAATGTTCATTTACATATTTTAAACCATTTCATGTCAGATGCAGAGTTTTCAGACAGCCATCATTTCTCCCGGCATATACAAATTTCGACTGCTCACTCAGACCGTCCAGACGGCACGGTTCTGGTGGCCAGTCACAATCCACACTGCACAGGGAAATTGCAAGTGGACCACGGGTACATGTGTTGTACATGGAATGAAATGGGTTCAGGTAGCAAGACGAAACCATGTATTTGGTCTGCAGTTTTTCACGTCTGATCATGTAACAGTTTTGGATGAACAATGCACTTTTTATGATCAGTCTTTTATCAGTAAACATAACGTTCAGTTTGTTCGCACAATTCATTATCATGAACTCTGGACACAGTTTATACATGGTATTATAGAATAATATCGTAACGCACAAGTAAAGCGGACAATCAAAACAAAAATGTATCTCAGTTTCTACTTCATTTAAATCACAAAATATGCACTTTCTGTCATGTATGGGCAAATTTCTAAACCAACCAGCTTCTATCACATCTTAACTGCACAATGAATGAACGCAAGCATTTTGGCATTATCATACTAACGTACTTTTCACAGCTATATTCGTCTTTCAAAAGTCTATAATTATGTTCGTCATTTAGGCTGCCTTTGTAAATCTTGTTCCCATTGTCCTTTTCATGTAATCCCTTTTCCGCATGCAGCAGGAGCCCTGTAGTGAGAATTATCCAATTGATTGGTCGTCGTATAGGTGGCCGATGTTTAATGTTGGAATAATGATTTTATATCGGCACACTAGTCACGTGATTGCTCGAGGTCCCATCTAAATATGTGTTTGGTTAGCCACCCGTCGTCCATGGATGTAAGCCTGGCCCATAGTCTAATCATGGATAAATTGCGCCTGACGCCGGCACTAATCTACCCGACATCACCGTTTACCGCTACATTCGAGGTATGTTTGTGTACGCCTAGGAAAGCTTGTATGGCCCGATTTTGTATTGTGTCACATTTCTGGTACGGTTTATATCCCCAGATGCCTGTGGCGTAGTCCATCACAGGAATCATGCAGCACATATGTATCACATAAACACATTTTTCATCTGGCACCGGTTACTAGATGAAAATGTGTTTATGCAGTATCTTCTGCATGTAGCTGAATGGGAATTCATCGGGAATCTGGCGCCTATTTCGACATGATTTATTTGTTTATTGGTGTTTGACAGCCTATCAACAGCTAAGGTCATGTAAGGTTGGGCAAACGGGTTCAATCCCCTTTTAACCTGCTGCATTGGGGGGAAAATTCCGAAAATCAGAACGGAATATTTACATCAAGAAAAAATATAATCAGCCCTGAAATTAGAATAACCTGACCTGGTGCCAGGTCCATACCACACTAAAGTAACTTTGCCCCTTCCCCTAAAATACGATTATGAATAAAATCGTAATACTCACATAAGAGGTATAACCAGATTCAACTGTCACATACAAAATGCCAAAGACGTATGTGAGGGCCATTTTAGACCAGCACCAGTGTACATGTAGATAGATGGCAACAGCATACTTCTGTCTGAAGTTCTGTGTCCCTGATGAGACATATGTGCAGAATGATATAGGATTACAATTTGTATTTAACAGGTATCATTCTGACAGAAATGTATTAATAAATGCACTAAGAGTGCTTCAAGACCAGCGTAATGTGAATGCACACAGACTGATAAGAGTTTACACTGTTCATAGTTCAGGCAGCAGGACATTTGTGGCTATCAACAAGCTATTGCACGGAAACGGCAGCTCGACTACACCTTCCAATTTCCTCTGGCGATATACCAATACTACACAGCATAGAAATGAAATTACATAGTGTGCTTTATTGTGTCTGTATATGATGGAGGGAGCTGTCATCAAAGTTATTATGATGAAAATGGCTTCTGTTTATCAAGTTCAAAAATAACAAGATTTAAACAACGAATGTCATCATACAATTCAGTTGCTATGGTGATGGAAAGTTTCATCTATTATATAATGCTGCAATTCTCATTGTAGTATAAAATTGAGCTAAAAACCAGATGGCGTTTTATGCATTTTTCATCAAAGATAGCAATGCGATATCGCGTTATTACCTGGCAGAATCACATTTACCGTCGAGCGTACAAACACACTGTTTTATTTTTTATTTTATCCTCCGTTTCAGAAATAAATGTATGTATTTTGTTCACCCCGACTATCTTGACATCCATTGACAAATGTTGGATAAAGTCCACGCTATTTGTGTTTATATTGAATGTAGGTAATGTTGGTCGTGATCAGACTGTCGATGCTACACCGAGCTGAGCTATTAACCCTTTCATCCCCAAGTAACTGACAGTGCACTATTTCATGTTAACCCTTACACAGCTATGTTAATCTTTTTGTCGGCTGTTGTTTATTTTCTATTTTCCATTTTTATCATCAAAAACATGTGAATAATTTACAACATGCTTTGACAGCACTTCAGAATGTTTTTATTGAGAAATAAGGCAAGATATAAAAGCAACAGCAGACGACAATTGTTGTGTGTAGCGGTCTCAGGGTTAAGTATGAGACTGGTCCATTATTCAGAAAAGTTGGTCGTTTTGTAAATAAATAAATAATATCCACAAATGGTGCAGATCTTGATGAGACAGCTCGTTATGAGTCGGCTCATCATGATCTACACCATTTGTGAATATTAGGAATGGAATGGAATGGTGAATAACGGCCCATTAACACAAAAGAGTATCATTTATGGCCAAGCAATGTAGATGAAGAATAAAAATAATAGTAAAATAGTATGTTAGATGTGGTAAGCAATCAGATGATTAGGGTAGCAATGAAATATGATGAGCAATATAAATGAGCAACATGTATACAATGATAAAATTAAATTTTCCGATACAAGTTGGTTTCATGGCTAAGCAAACCTTCAATTTTCTCCACCTGATGGAATAATTCCACAAGTGAAGTAACATTGAAGTGTTTGCGTTGAATATCGACAAAGTCGAGACAGTCCAGTAGGATGTGCTGCACGGTAAATGCGCTGTGGCATGGAATACACCATGGATGGCTCACCTTTGAGCATACATGAATGTGTTAGTCGTGTATGGCCAATGCGCAATCGACTAAGGACAACTTCATCCTGCCGTACATGTCTGTTTCACAGCATGAAGTTTATTATCTGTGAGCAGATCCCACCGGGTCTGCCTTGTATAAGCATAGGCGGCGGAACAGGAAAATTATATTGGGGGGGGGGGGCCTAGTCTTGCCCGATGTTGCTAGGGGGTCCGGGGACGTGCTCCACTGGAAATTTTTGAAATCTAAGAGGCGTGAAACACCATTTCCTGCATTTTGAGCAAGTTTGAGGATGAGTATATGTGCTTTATTAAAAAAGTTACATAATTATTGAGGGGGCCAGGCCTCCCCAACAAAATTGTTGGGGGGCCAGGCCCCCCCCCCCCACCCCCCCCACCCCTCCTGATCAGAGATGAATGAGTTGATGGATGATTTAAAATCAAGATAACAAACAGGAAAATTATAAGTCGGCAGCTCCGGGGTGGCCCTGGCAGCACTATCTGTCCTGTCATTGCCCTTCATACCAGTATGACTGGCGAGCCAACAAAAAATAATGTCCTTGCCAGACGCAAATATTAGGAAAGAGGTCTCTAGTGTTGAAAGGGTTAATCAACAACCTTTGAACTTTGAGACAGATGCTATGTAAGGCGGCTGTATTTGTTTGATTAGTCATTACTGCTGGTAGAATACTGAACTGGTGCTTTGACATTGGTCTGTTGTTCCAACACAGATTATTTACGGACATACATTGCATGGCAAAGATTGTACATGTATGTATAAAATTTAAAAAACCCTAATTTCACAATCAACATCCAACTTCTTGGTTGGTTAAGCCTAAGCTGCGATCATGATCGCTCAGCTAATCAGTCTGTTCGCTCAGCTAATCAGTCTGTTCGCTCAGCTAATCCGTCTGTTCGCTCAGCTAATCAGTCTGTTTGCTCAGCTAATCCGTCTGTTCGCTCAGCTAATCAATCTGTTCGCTCAGCTAATAAGTCTGTTCGCTCAGCTAATCAGTATGTTCGCTCAGCTAATAAGTCTGTTCGCTCAGCTAATCAGTCTGTTCGCTCAGCTAATCAGTCTGTTCGCTCAGCTAATCAGTCTGTTCACTCAGCTAATCAGTCTGTTCACTCAGCTAATCAGTCTGTTTGATTGGGAGTTTGCATTTGACCTGATCGATGATCAGAATATTTACTTTTGCCTACATGTGAAAACAATGCATGCGATTTGATATGCAAGATGGTGGCAGATGTTTGATTGTTCCATAACTGGCAGTTGGATAGTAACAACATTCATGTTTCTGAGGTAGGAAAATGTATATATGACTTGGAAATGTGTCCAGTCTATGGAGTATTGCGGTTTTCATTGGGTCAGGTTTGTCAGTGGTTACATTGTACTTGAAAACATCGAAGGAAATGTTGTAAAAACTTAAACTGAAAGTCTTAATCAAATGGCCTGAACCTTAGGCTGCAGGCCATGGCTAGGCCCTCCGACTTATAATTGCAGAGATATAAGGTACTTAAACATTTCACTAACTGTTGCATACATCAAATTTCGTCATCTGGGTCATCTGACACTAAACTTTGTATGATAAAAATGTTTGTATGAAGATTTTTATAATTTTACTTACCATATCAATATGGCTGATTAAGGCTACCATTTTTTACCTACATTCTATGTATGTGTCAACCTACATGCTATGTATGCACAGGTGGCAGACTCTGACCTGTGACACAAAGACAAGAATTCCGCCACAGAAGCGGTATTGCGCCTGCCGAGGCATTTGACCGTGTTGTGAAAAAACAATAACTTTGAACGCATTTGCTTAAAAAAAAAAACGGACGACACCGCCGACGCCGCCGCCGACGCCGACGCCGCCGACGCCGCCGCCGCCGCCGGAAAAAGCGCTAACTATAGTCGCGCCTCTGCTAAAGCAGATTATTACAAAAAAATCCATTACCCCACCCACTTGGTCTCATACAGTACTATATTCTCTTATAGGAAGGTGAGAATCAATATGGCTATTATAGAAAGAGCCCTCTCGTTTCCGACTCTCACAAACACAATAAACATTGATTAAATGTATGACTTCTGTCTCTGGCAATCGAAAAAGGTCTTAGGTGCGTGAATATACTCACTTCAAATCGCTGTTTCCAGCATTTATTCAGTTATTCACATTTTGTATACCCCATCCAAAGTGAAACTAAAGTCTATACCGTAATAGCCATATTGATTCTCACCTTTCTATATAGAAGATGGTACTGTACGAGACCAAGTGGGTGGGGTAATGGGATTTTTTTAATAGGCATTTTCTTTGGTGTCATAGGTCCGAGTCTTCCACCTGTGTATGGATGTGTCAACCTACATGCTATGTATGTGTCATTAAATCTAAAACTAATGTGACCTTTGTTGTACATTTTAGATTTGCACTTACAAACTTCTTAGTCGTACAAAGTTTAGTGAAACGGGCCCCTGACCGTGATCTTGGGCTGAACACTCCATGAGTGGGTCACAAAATGATAGTATGGATGATGAAACATTAGATGTAACTGCAGGATGCCCATGATCAACATTTGTTAAAAACCTCAGGTCGCTTTTGTTAGCCAGCAACTCATTTGCAGATGAAGATAGGTTTGAATAATACTTCATACTGTACTGTACAACGATACACCAAGTATGATCATGTGTGCCAGCTGCAGGAAGACATGTACTTAACAGGCTGACAGCACAGTTTTTGTTGGGGAGGTAGTGGGTTGAATGTGATTTTTTTTCAACAAGCATATATAGTGTCTCCATTACGACATATAAGAGCAGTAGACACAACATATACTTCCGAAAGTAAACTAGAAAGATGCCACCACTGGTGAGGAGGGGAAGAAGCCCATATTCAATAGGGTTCTTCACATAGTTGATACAAATGGACATGTGAAATATCACAAAGATTGGATAGACGGTAGTCAAGTTATCACACAGAAACGGACAGATAGACGGAAGGACAGGACAAACTCTATATCACCCCGACAACTATTGTTTATTTGTGACAAATTATTTGAAAATCCATTCATCGGTTTAGAAAGATATACCGACAAACCAACCGACTGACCGACAAGACAAGCTGACTCCTTTATATCACTCCTAAACTTTATTTGTGGGGGTATACCGTAATTAATTATTTATGGATGTCCAATGTGCTAGCTTGGGGTGGGTATAATGTTTTATTATATACCTACCCATGAAATACATAGTGATACGATGTAAATAAAAGTCATATGTTCTCATCGATGAAATAAACAACTTCCGGTGAGAATACGACTACTTCCGCTATCTATATTCATATTCTGTATTTTTTTCAAAATATCCGGCCGAAAACAAATTTGTTCACTTTTTTTTGGTTTCACACAATTTTCAATAATTATTGAAAAAAAAATATTTTTTAAATTTTAAAATATTTTTTTCAAAATATCCGGCCGAAAAAAAATTTGTTCACTTTTCCATGGAGCGGTATATAATAAATAGAATATTCATATTTTTGCAACGAATATGACATATATGTTCATCGAGTGGTGTGAAATGTCCATGTTTCACGAGTGCCTAACAGTGCCGTTAGGCACTCGTGAAATATGGACATTTCACACCACTCGATGAACATATATGTCATATTCATTGCAAAAATATGAATATCCTCTATTTACCCTTTAGGTTTTGTCCTCCGTCTGTCCATATGTCTGCATGTCTGTCTGGGCTCACAATGGGTACACGTATGTTGCGAGTCTGTTGCGGCAACAGTAAATGTTTATTTTGTATGGATTGTGTCTGTTTCCATTCACCTTGTAGGGATTGGTTGATAGAGCAGTGGTAGAGCATTGGACTTTAATGCCAGAGATTGTGGGTTCAATCTCCACCCTAGGCATGAACAAATACTTTCATACTATTTCCATCCTATTGGTCTTTCGAATGAGATTTGAAAGCGAGGACTCATCTCTATATGACATGAGTGTGCTACTATATCCGTGTTTATGCTTATCTGTGCTTGTTGTCAATGTATTGTTATTTATTAATACTTCAATCCTTCTGCACTAGTGTGTGTGTTACAGTATAAACAAGAGTGCCGAAGGTCACAATATACGCCCGTCGAGGCAAGGCCAGTCAACAAGGTGAGATAACTCGCTGAAAACCAATATGGTTCTTCATCTTGACGTGATAAACATGTATACTGAATATGGTTAAGATCCGTAAAGTAGAACTTGAGTTATTGAATGGACAAAATTACAAAGTCCAAAAATAAAAAATGGCCAACAAAAGGAGTTAAGTTATCGGAGAATTTTCAAAATCAATAGGCTTCTTCATCTTGCAGTGATAAACATGTACACCAAATTTGGTTACAATCGGTCAAGTAGACCTTGAGTTATTGTGTGGACAAGGATAGAGAGGTGGAAAATTAAAAATGGCCACCAAGGGGAGATAAGTCATTGGATATTTTTGAAAATCAATAGGTTTCTTCGTCTTGCCGTGATAAACATATATACCAAATTTGGTTACAATCCGTCAAGTAGACCCCTAGTTATTGCGTGGACAAGCTGTGCCCGCCCGTAAGTACAAGGTGAATACATAATAAGTCCCGTTTTTCAAACGGGCGTATAAAAACTGATGGCACAATTTTATCACATTCCGATAGTTTGGTAAAAAGTTATTCCGAATATAGTCAGAATGTGTAAAGTCCTCAGACCCTGCTTATTAACTAAATTAAATGTTCAACTAAGATAAGAAACTAACTTGTCACGATGTCACTGAATAGTTCTGCTTCAAGTTTAATACCATTTTTGCTATGCTGATCCAGTATACTGTTCGCCATTTTGTTTACACTACCAGATGCGCAGCATTAGCAGAAACAAATGTGACATTGCAAACATGCATGTGATGTCATACATCACACAATTTACGTCATTTACTGACATCAGGGGCCCGTTTCACTAAACTTTGTAAGACAAAGAATTTTGTAAGTACAAAACTACAATGTACACAAAAGGTAGCATTTGCAGCCAATTTTTTACAATCTCTGGTTAATTTATTCAGATTTAATGACACCTGCATGTAGGCAGAAAATGATAGCATTGATGAGCCAGATTTATGTGTTCATGCAATTTTTAAAAATGTTCGTAGCAGCATTTTTATCGTACGAAGTTTAGTGAAACGGGACCCAGAACGTTATGACATTTTACCTGCAAAGACGTCTTTGAACTGCATTGAATATTCAGGAAATTTTTACTGAGTATGGGGATGTTAATGACATATAAATTTGTTTCGAAAGACTTAGGTACCCAGAATTAGCCGACATCATTGTATTATAAAGAATATGCTGTTGAATGACCCAGCTCCAAAAAATAGCAATATTCACACTGTTTATTTCTACGAAAACAAATTATGGTGCAATATGCCAGGTTTTACGAATTTTCTTTGTCTACTGTTCTTGTACTATTAAATGCAGGAAATATAGCAATAACCCAGGTTGGTGTGAAGGTTTTGGTACCATTTACACTGAATGGTGTATCACAACAATGCACAAATTTGTTTTCCGGCAATACAAGAATCTTCACCACAATTCGCAAACATACAGAGATGACTGGGCCAATTTTGATTGACAAAATCATAGCAAGAACCATAGTAAACACAATCTTTGGAGATAAGACCCAGTGCTGTCAATAATGCTCTATGAATATGCCAACATGTCCCCATATCTAAGAGGCAATCATTTAACAACCAACTCTGGAACAATGGCGATAAGTAGGGCATTCGATTCATAGAACACAGAAAAAAGGAACAATTATTTATTGTTCAAAACAAAATATATATGGTTATTCAAAATCTCCAAAAAAGTAAATGTTGTTATTTACATCTCTAAAAAGTATTTTCTACTTGACACGGTTCAAATGAGTTACCACAACAGATACTTTTGGGGCGAAATCATAACAAGAGTTGTCAGAAGACAACGGAGCCCGTCTGGTGGTGGTTTAGTTTAACAAATATCAAGAAGCTGTGTGAAAGGAAACAAATTTGCCCCAATGTTAAGTTTGTGAAAGCGCTAAAATTGTGACCTTGACCTTGGGGTTAGCAGGGGTTTGAGGGTATAGATGATATAGAACCATCAGAGGTCGGGCTGTGTAAAATATCAAGAAGAGCGGTGAAAGGAAACAGAAATTATAAGAAATTTCCCCCAATGTTAAGTTTATGAAAGCACAAAGACTGTGACCTTGACCTTGGGGTTAGCAGAGGTCTGAGCATCATGAATTTGTCACAGCATGATGTTTGGTGAAAGGAAACAGAAATTATAATAATTTCCCCCAACATTAACTTTATGAAAGCACTATAAGACTGTTTTTTAGTTTAAACATAGTTTATTGCATATAAGTACAATGGGCTTGGGCTACAAGTTCTCACAACATTAATTACAGCCCTTACCCAAGTATTTCAACAATACATTAATTTAACAGCAATGGCGATAAGTATACAGGTATATGTACATGGGTACATACCAATAATCTTGCGGTATATATATATATATATTTGCACAATGTACAAAAAGAAAAATCGGACACAAAGAGAGAGTAAAGAAAGTGAGAGAGGAGATTGGGAGAAAGAGTGAAAGAGTTATGTGTCACAATGTACATATAATATATAACCTAATGCATAGATAGATGTGCACTGCAGTTGATTTCAGTGTTCGTTGTTATCAGGTGGTACTGGATGATGTTGGCAAATGGAAAGCATCCGATAGAGCTTGCGTCCTTGAGCCTATAAGACTGTGACCTTGACCTTGGGGTTAGCGGGGTCTGAGCATCATGGATTTGTCACAGCATGATAGAGAATTACTAGAGAAAGGCATGTGTGGAATATCAAAATGTTTGGTGACAGGAAACAGAAATTATAACAAATTTCCCCCAACGTCAAGTTTATGAAAGCACTATAAGACTGTGACCTTGACCTTGGGGTTAGCGGGGGTCTGAGCATCATGGATTTGTCACAGCATGATAGAGAATTACTAGAGAAAGGCATGTGTGGAATATCAAAATGTTTGGTGAAATTTCCCTCAACGTTAAGTTTATGAAAGCACTATAAGACTGTGACCTTGACCTTGGGGTTAGCGGGGGTCTGAGCATCATGGATTTGTCACAGCATGATAGAGAATTACTAGAGAAAGGCATGTGTGGAATATCAAAATGTTTGGTGAAATTTCCCTACGATGCCGGGGTATGCTATAAGCACTCCTTTCTTCGAAAGGCACGCTAAAAATTGCTGTAAGGACATTTTTATACCACTATAGTGGAAATGATATCAACTGGGTTTAACACTAACTGGGATTCCTCAGCATGGATATGCCAATGAATGGGACTTTCTTGAATGTTCAGGAATTCCTGCTGCAAAAACAGGAGGATCCCAGGACTCTTGTTAGTGTCGACCCCTGTAGTATAGTCGATCACTATCCGACATGTTTGGTAAATCAATGGCACACAAGCCAATTTCAATGTGGCTGCCAGGAACAAAGAGCCCTATAAATGTGGGATTCTGACTGCGATAAAAGACTATTGTATATCAAGTACGACCAGCCTGTGCCCTCATGCCAATAATTAAATGATAAACTACCACATAACACCGCAATTACCGTCAATTGTTTTCCCATTGGTTACATGCCATGATAAAAATGACCAGTGTATCTTTTGTAACCAATAGAGGAAAGTAACCCAAAATAGATCTCAATTTTTTGTTTGTAGTGAATGAAAATATGGATGATAATATAGATGCACATGAAGTTTCAACCCATTTGGCAGAACAGTAAATAAATCATAGGAGAATAGATAAACGCACACACATATACTTGATGCAAATTTCAAGTTATTTGACCTTGCCGTTGAGCATGTGATGATCATGGGCGGGGTGTGGAATGAAAATATGGATGATAATAAACATGCACATATAGCCGAATGGAAAACATGACAGACAGATGGACGGATGACTTTTCCATCCTTACATTCAATGTTCACTACACGATGGGATAACAAGTGCTGAAGGTCACAATATATGCCAGTCGAGGAATGGCCAGTCAGCAATGGGAGATAACTCACTGAAAACCAATAGGGTTCGTCCTCTTGACATGACAAATGTGTGTACCAAACTTGGTTATGACCCGTCCAGTAGAACTCTAGTTATTGTGCAGACAAGGATATAGAATGTGAAAATTAAAAATGGCTGCTAAGGGGCGACAAGTTATCAGACAATTTGGAAAATTAATAGAGTTCCTCGTTTTCCCCCCAAGATAAAAATGTGTACCAAATTGTATTATGATCTGTCACGTAGAACTTTAGCTATTTCACGGACAAGGATACAGAGTGAAAATTAACAAAAGGCCCAAATGGGCATGTATCGCTCACCTGACCCACGGACAATAACTGTGAAGTTTGACCAGTATCAGTCAAGCGGTTCACATGAAGAAGACGTTTGAAATCTATAACAAAAGGATAACATTGGCCATCTTGGATATGAAAAGGCTTCACAATAATTTCATCATTTTAACAAATCTGAAAGAGCATAGACTATCGATCATTCTTGCCAAGTTTCATCAAAATCGGTCTGGTGGTTCAAGAGAAGATTTTTTAAGAATTTGACCGACTTTTCTATGGCGGCCATCTTGGATTATGCGACAGCCTCCATTTTAACAAATATGAAAAGGCTGCATCCACGCACCATAACTGTGAAGTTTGACCAGAATCGGCCAAGCGGTTTACGAGAAGACGTTCAAAATATATACTAAAAGGATGACCTTTCGGTGTCCATCTTGGATGACGTAATTATCCGATTTCGACAAAAAAATTAAATTTGACCCCTACTTGAGTAACTGGACCCTGGGCCACACCCATTTTTGATCCCGGGGTTCACATTTTAACAAATCTGAAAGAGTGTAGACTATCCATCATTCCTGCCCAGTTTCGCCGAAATTGGTCAGGCGGTTCGTGAGACTTTTTTTAATTTGACCTACTTTTCTACGGTGGCCATCTTGGATATGCAATGACATCCATTTTAACAAATCTGAAAAGAAGCAACACATTGACCATCCCCATGAAGTTTGGTCAACATCGTCCCAGTGGTTCAGAAGAAGAATAGCCCGGGAAAGTGTTGACGGACGGACGGACGACGAAGACGGATGAAAAGCGTAACAATAGCTCACTTGAGCCTTTGGCTCAGGAAAGCTAAAAATGGCCGCCAGTGAAAAATAAGTCATTTAATTTTTTTGGAAACCACTAGTTTTGCTGTGGTAAACATGTATATAAAAATCTGGTTATGATCCGTCCAGTAGAACTCTTAGTTATTGCGTGGACAGGCTGTGCCCGCCCGCCCATACAAGGTGAATACAGAATACATCCTGTTTTTTCAAACGGGCATACATGTATAACAAGAGTTGTCTGAAGACAACGAAGCTCGCCTGTTGACAGCCTTCACTCAAACTTGGCACAGATGTATAAAAAACATGAATATTATATAACTTGACCTTGGGTTAAGGGGTGTGCGGTGGACCTTGACATTCAGTGGTCAGTGGTCGAAGGTAGGTCGTGGATTTGCTATAGCATGATATAGCATATTAAGATGAATGCATGTATGAAATATCAATGCGCTCCCTGAAAACAGAAGTAAAACAAAATTTAACCCAACATTAAGTTTTTGAAAGTACTAAGTTGGTGATTTTCTACAGCATGATAGCTATTCACATGAGGAATGCATGTATGAATGTGCTAAGTTTGTGATCTTGACCTTGGGGAACGGGGTGGGGGGTGGGTCATGGATTTGCTGTAGCACAATAGAGGATCATTAGATGAATGCATGTATGAAATATCAAGGCGTTCCCTGTAAAGAAACAGAAGTTATAAAAAGACATTTACTCCAACGTTAAGTTTATGATGTTGATCTTGGGGAAAGGGGAAATGGGGTGGTGGTGGTCATGGATTTGCTGTAGCACAATAGAGGATCATCAGATGAATGCATGTATGAAATATCAAAGCGTTCCCTGTAAAGAAACAGAAGTTACACAACATTTACCCCAACGTTAAGTTTATGCAAATGTTAAGTTTGTGACCTTGACCATGGGGTAAGGGTTGGGTGGTGGGTTGTGAATTTGCTACAGTATATAAGACCTTGGGGTAAGGAGTGGGCGGTGGGTCATGTATTTGCTATAGCACGATAGGGTATCATCAGATGAATGCATGTATGAAATATCAAGGCGTTCCATGAAAGGAAACAGATGTTATAAGACATTTACCCCAACGTTAAGTTTATGAATGTGCTAAGTTTGTGACCTTGACCTTGGGGTAAGTGATGGGCGGTGGGTCATGGATTTGCTATAGCATGATAGAGTATCATCAGATGAATGCATGTATGAAATATCAAGGCGTTCCATGAAAGGAAACAGATGTTATAAGACATTTACCCCAACGTTAAGTTTATGAATGTGCTAAGTTTGTGACCTTGACCTTGGGGTAAGGGTTGGGTGGTTGGTCATGGATTTGCTACAGCATGATAGAGGGTCATCTGAGGAATGCATGTATGAAATAACAAGGTGTTCCATGAAAGGAAACAGAAGATATAAGACATTTACCCCAACGTTAAGTTTGTGGACGCCGACGACGCCGGGGGTATGCCATAAGCTCTTCTGCACTTTGTGCAGGCGAGCTAAAAATGGCACAGCACAACATGGCACTTTTACCTGGCTGATCAAACAACACATACCATATATACCCACTACTGTACTCTATTATTAGTCACTATTACAATAGTGCAGTGAAGCTTTGTATGGGGAGAGTATCATGGCCCATGTGTATCTACATATAGAAAAGTGAAATATGTATGAAAATTGTACACGTCAGCCATAGCGTATGTCCATTTTGAGAATGTAACAATTCGTTCCCACGATATAACAATTCGTTCCCACGAATTAACAATTTGTTTCCGTGGGAACAAAATTGTTATTTTGTGGGAATGAATTGTTAATTTGTGGGAACGAATTGTTAATTCGTTGAAACGAATTGTTAAATTTAGGGGACAAATTGTTATTTTGTGGGCACGATACTTACCGAATCAGTACGATTAATTTCGGCCCACGGCCATGTCCAGAACAAACCATATTTATTTTATCTCCTAGCAAATATCAGCCAAAGTCCAACATGATGTCAATCTCACCCATATTATACGAGATGGGTTTGAGATGCTTTGAAAATGGCGTCTCCGTAACCGTGTAAATTCTGGATCACATTGTGTCCGAGCAAATAGCTACTGCTGATGACGAATTTACTGCGACACCGGAAACAGTCGAATTTCGCTTCCGCTTTTGAACGTGAAAGTAGCAATTATGTTTTTTTCCCCCATTTTAAAGAAGTTGCTTTCGAAATAATGGCAAGAAAACTCTAGTTGGACAATTAGCTCCGATTTTGTTTCAAGTTAGTACTGGGCGTTTATTAGAGGCACTAATTTCGTGAAAATCCGCCAAAAAATGTATAATTTTCAACAGAAAAAGTGGGGTGTGTGCGTCTATTAGAATTTTTACGGTAAATATATATTGTTGCCAACATTAATTGGATTCTTGTATTTGTTAATTGCATATTTACGCAACAGCTTATCTGGAGCTCTGGTGAACACTAACATTATTGCACGGATGTGACAAAATCCAGTGGAACATATATTGTATCATTCCAGGAACTGTAATCGCAGTTTCACAACACTATAATAAGCATTTTTGTAACACATAGCGCCATGAAACTTCGTATTCGGTGTATCGAGAAAATCTAGGACAAGGCCAGTCACGTGTTACTGGCATGACAGATTTAAGTGCATGCATACTTAAATTGGTTATTCAGATTTGCGCATATACAGGTTATTTTGACATTTCCAACTACAGTCTACATTCGTTTACTCTAAGTCGGTTATGTCGAATTCCTTCGTTACGTCAAATTTGTGTCCAAGTCCCGTTTCAAATCCTATTATTTTCAATGTAACTGGCTACGGTTAAGTCGAATTTAGTTACGTCAAATTTTCGCCAATTCGAACTAATTGTTAGGTCCCGAAAACAGAAATGTGTAGTATTTCACTCTCGTTAAGTCAAAGTATCAGTTTGCGTTCGATGTGCGAATTTGCGGCGCCAATTTACCGGATCAAAGACTGTGTAAACCTCTGTAAACAAACTTTGAATCAGTGTTAAAGGTGACTTCCTCAAATTCACAACAAACAATCAAACTTTGCTGGGCGGATATGATGTTGGACAGAGTGTAAACTGTGACCAACGTGGGTCGTTTCGAACTAGGGCCGTATTGGACTAGGGCCGTTGTGAGTCGTTGTTCACATGGATTTAAATACACAGCCAAGAACGTTATTTTATTTGCTGAAATATTTTATAGATAAATAAATCACTTCAAAAGTTGTCACACCATGTCAACTTTCGAAACAATTTACGGAAAATTTTCCCGAATTTCATTTCAATCAAAAATCGAAGATACAATAAAGATGGTTTTCTCAAATCCAACTTTTCCAGATTCGTTTGCATATGTCATCAGATGCGAAAAGTTGCATATAGACTGAGTATAATTATAGACATTCACACTCGATTGATAAATGCTGTGTGTATATATAATCAAGACCGGTATGCACAACTTGTTAATTTCCGGTTTACATGCTTTATTTATTAAACATAATAAAATGTAACTTTACTGCTTTGAATTGTCTTTTCTTGTTCCACCCTGATAATACAGGTGTGTATACTTAGTTTGACTACACACATGAGTGTATAGGCAAACGCAAGTAAACACATTAGAGTTACATAAGTGTAACTCCGTGTGTGACAGGTCGTATGGGAGTTGCGTCCTGTAACGTGTATGGCAATATTTCGAGGGGGTGTTCAGATTTTGTTACGTCGAACTTCGGTATTTATCACAGTCTGACGGACTTTCAGTAAACAAGCGTAGACTGTATTTCCATGGGGTGTTAAAAATCGATACAAGCAGTGAGATAATGACAGTTATCACATCTTTGATACATTTTATGGACATGAGGATGTGATAACAGTTATATGTAGATCATGTTTGCTAAAGCTCGCGGATTATCTGCTTGTACATGTGGATGAACCGCGATCTAACTGTGGCTTAGCACATGCTAGACAGTGTGTCTAATAGATTTAACAAATGGGGGAATACCGGGCACCAGCCAGACAGGGTTCAGACAGTGATCTCCGGCAGTTAGCACACTGCGGAGATCACTGTCTGAACACTGTCGGGCTGGCGCCCTGGTATTCCCCCATTTGTTAAATTTAGGCGAAGAGTATTAGGCTTGAGGTCGGAAACAAATAAGCCACAGCTGAATTTTTCAGAAAATGACCAAAATACCATCGTCTGCATGTACACTTTTGCACGGATGCGACTAAATCCTTTGATCTCTGCAGTGTGCTAACTGCCGAGATCACTGTCTGAACCCTGTCTGGCTGGTGCCTGGTATTCCCCCATTTGTTAAATCTATTATTGTATTGGACCCCATATTATGAAATGGATTGAATTATTTTATAACAATACATGTATATCCAGTTGTGTAACAAATAATGGATATCTTTCCGAGTTTTTTAGTCTAGGAAGAGGAGTCAGACAAGGCTGTCCATTATCCCCATACTTATTCATTATAGCAACAGAACTGTTGTCCCACAGTGTCAGGAAAAATACTTCAATAAAGGGAATAGTTATTAATGAAGAGGAAATAAACAAGAGGGCCATGATGGCCCTAATTCGCTCACCTGACTCCATGAACACCAGAGGAGAATGTGACATTGAGTTCATGTGTTTTTAAAAAATTGTGCTATTTTTAGATGGCGGTCATCTTGGATTAAGCGATGACTCTCATTTTACAAAATCTGAAAATGCTTCACCTAGCATCGGCCATGTGGTTCCTGAGAAAAAGACGTTCAAAATCTTGAATAAATGGACCTTTTGGTGGCCGTTTGCGACATAACGAGAAACTCCGCAAATTTTACGCGGTCGTTTCGCGGCGATCCTCAGCAAAACTCGGCAAAACTTTCCAGTGTGTACAACATACATGTCATACATGTACAAGTACATGTTATCGCACCTTTACCGCCGCGTTTTGCGGTAAAATGGAGATGGTAAAATGCGGCAAAACTCGGCAATTCACTCGGAAAATGTGTACATTGTTTGATTGAATGAAGTCAGTTTTACCCTTGTAGACATACATTTCGCATGGATCGATTTGGTATATCTGTCAATAAATCATGTTCGAACATCCATGGCCATACCGATATTGATCATGTAAGATGTAGATATCAAACAGGCATATTCAGAATATTGATCATGTATGATGTAGATATCAAACAGGCATATTCAGATTTTCACGGTGTGTAATCGATCGTATTTCCTCGCCACCATATAAACCCGACTCGAGAAACACAAATTAATTAAGTTGTTATTTCTGAATTTGTCAATTGTTTGCACGGTCTAAGAAATCAAACAAATGTGAAAACAATTTTGTTTTTACAAAATATTAGACTCGTCTAAGGAGACGATTCTTATGTGTTGCCAAAACATGTTTTATTAAGTCATCGGACAAATGTGAAAAGAAAACCTGAATATATTGGTATTTCTTTACAAAAACATATTTTGACAAAATATGAGAATCGTCATACTTAGGAGACGATTCTCATGTGCTGCAAAATCTTGCTTTTATCAAGAAATCAAACAAATGTGAAACTGCACAAGCTGCATGCGTCAATTCGATTATGTGAGCGACTACATAGCGTGGTTTTGGTATGTTCGTTTCCGCCGAGTTATAAAGGTCAGTTACACTTTGCACGTGAAAATGGATTACCGATTGATGATTGTAAACACCATCAGGTGTGCAGCTAGACCGAAAATGATATGTCGCAAATGTGCTACAGTCGAACCTCTCTAAACCGAACACAGAGACAAGTTAGTTGTGCTTAATTTTGACATAGTTTGTGTCCATTTATCTCCGATTATAATTTCTGTTCATGAACACAAAGCACCCACGCGTGTCTTGAAGTAGTTATATACATGGTTCACAGTAGAGCCTCTCTAAACCGGACGCCCTGGGATGTGCCCCAGGGTGTCCGGTTTAGAGAGGTTGCACTGTAGTTGTGGATGGGTGGGTACGGCGGTATATTTTTTTAAAATGTAAGTACATGTATATGTATTAATACCTTTAATAAATTAGCTTTTGTACCAACATTAATACTAGACATTATGCACTGTAGTTGTGGATGGGTGGGTACGGCGGTATATTTTTTAGCTCACCTGAGCGAAGCTATTGTTACTGCAATGTGTCCGTCGTCCGTCGTTGTCCGTCGTCGTCCGTGAACATTTTCAAACGTCTTCTCCTCGGTAACCATTGGGCCTATAGTCACCAAACTTCATGGTCATGGTCCTTAGGTAGGGGGATTACAAAATTGTTAAAATGACGTCATTACGTAATCCAAAATGGCCGCTGTCTAAAAATAGCACAAATTCTTCAAAACTCTTCTTCTCAAGAACCGCCAACCGCCCCCGTGACCCACAGTATTAGCCCACGGCGCATCACCGTGCCAGCGTACAGGTAATGTAGTCAGAGAGGAGTGCATATATGGCTGACAAAATTGAAAATCGTCTCATATGCACAGTACTGTCAAAACATGTTTTGTTGAGAATACGTTTCAGCTCTCGCGATCACATTCGCGTTTTCGCGATCTCGATCTACGCAAGATCGCGAAAGGAGACGATTCTCATATGCACAGTACTGTCAAAACATGTTTTGTTGTGAACATGTTAAATTTTCATTTCGCGATCCATCAGCTTCGCGTTTTCGCGATCTCGGCCTATGCGCAAGATCGCGAAAACGCGAAACATGTTTTGTTGAGAATATGTTTCATTTTCGTTTCGCAAAATTGTAACATATGTACAAATCGTCTTAGGAGACGATTCTCATGTGCTGCCAAAATATGTTTTTATTAAGAAATAGAACAAATGTGGACAAACATCAATATTTCTGACAATAAAAACATGGTTTGACAAAACATGAGACGATTCTGATGTGCTGCCAGTACATATTTATTGAGTAAATAAGGACTCCGTTACCTTTTTTTTGAGATTCCACACCTTCTCTCCGACCAATAAAATGTTTTACAGCACATGATTATCGTTTCCTAAGGCGATTATGATACTACAGTGTCCTGTTAGGGCCAGTTACATTCTCGCGTTTTCTCGCACGGACAGACACGAGGACGGACATATTGACAAACTGTGTGGCGACTGTGTACCTGAGACTATCTTCGGCGAACATAATGCAAATCTCGGACAGATGGAACGCAAGGTGTGGGATCACGTGTTTCCGAACGACGTGACGTCATGTTTTTTTAGATGTGTTTACAGTAGATTTCCTTTAATATCTATCTAATGGAATGACATAGTTTTATGAAATATATACCGCAGCAAATGCGGTACACGCCACCTTTTATTGTATCGGCGACATTAATCTCATAATTCTGTCGTTTTGACGAAGAATCGGTTACCGTAAATGTAAATAAAAACTAAAGCACGTGAATGTAAGAAAAAAACGGTACTCGATTACGAAAATGAGTTGCTGCATTTAATTTTCATTCGTTTGTTCCATGCACCTGACTTGATTGTTTTCGCCTTTGGTATCGGACTCAACATAATAAAATTGACACATTGCATGCTAATTAAGCAATTACGCGGCTAATCACAAGGAATTGTCGCCAATGAGTATAGGATCGAGTAAATACAATATCAGAGGGTTGGTCGCAACATAAGTGTTGTAGTTTGCGCACCTGAATTTAACGGATTATTAATTGGCATGTGCATTCAATAATTGGATGCACCTGACGTTAATTATTTACTAACAACCTAATTCGACAACGACCTCCAATTAAGGAAACCATTTTTATTATTCTACGATGATATGTCGTGAAAAATCAAGTTAAACATGTGCATCTGTTTGTGCCTTTTGTCAATCAAAACACATATTTTGCATTTAACAAACATCATTGGAACCTAGATTTGCAATTGATAAAGCATAAAATAATAAAGCAAAACATCGCAAAACGCCGCATTTTCTGTCCATCAAAACGCCGCAAATTGTGGCAAATGTGCCGGTGATCCGTTTTATGATTTCGCCGCGTTTTGCCGCAATTGACTTGGGTCACGATTGCGGCAATTTATTTTAACAATTGCGGCAATACCGCAAGAACTTTGCGACGCTTTGTGGCATTTCGCAGCAAACCAGCGATTTGCCGCAATAGGTAGGAAATTCCGCGCTGGCGAAAAACTCCGCAAAGCAAAAAAATGTGCGGGTTTCGCGGTGGCTGTACTGTACATTGGATTGTCAATACATAATGTTACGAACAACTTTAACATTTAACCCTTTCAGCCCTAAATAACTGGAATGGATTATATATAATATGTTAATTTTCGGTCAATTCCATTCAACACAAAATACTTTTCAAATAATCTATTTATAATTTTTTTTTTTTTTTTTTTTAAATTAAAAAAAATTGCAAAGAGTGCAGATCCTGACGAGCTGGCTCGTCTGGATCTACACTGTTTAAAAACACCTATATAAACGGCTGTAGTGTTGAAAGGGTTAATACACAATTTAAACATGTAGATGCACAGTAGGATTGAACTTCACTTTTTACAGAGTGGGGCTGGTTCAGTTGGATCATGGGTAATATGAATGATAACATATAATCAATTACATATGTATTACATATGCTAAATCAAACTTTGGCTCTTGCAGCGCTGGAGAGTGACATTGTCATCTGCGGGTTTATTATAAGTATTACTGTCTTTTTTTAATAACACGTGCAAGTTTTTTTATGCAAAGTTATCGAAAATTCAGGTCTCTCATTAATGACGATTCTAATGTACCACTCAACCATGAAGTCTTAATAGAACAGTGATTTCTACCCAGTACTGCAAGAGCAAAAGAGGGTGAATATCTGTAATTGTATATTTTGTATTTGTATGTGACTATTACATGTATATTATGTACGGTTTGTGGGGGATGGCCCCGACCCACCACAAACCTATTACGGGGAAAATAAATATTTTCAAACCTAAAAAAAAAAAAAAAAAATTGCCACCAAGGGGAGATAAGTCGGAAAGTTTTGAAAATCAATAGGCTTCTTCGGCATGCCGTGATAAACATGTAGTAAATTTGGTTACAATCCATCAAGTAGAACTCTTAGTTATTGCGTGGACAAGCTGTGCCCATCCGAATTTTCTATGGGATTCTAAACCAGACAAAGTTAGTTGGAAAAATTACTGTTCAAAGTATTGAAAAGGGTGGACTAAAAATGATTAATTTGGAGTCCTTTATTGATGCATTAAAGGCTACATGGGTAAAACATCAATGGAAAATATTATATTTCAATTTCATGAAACGTTTGGTGGTGTTCATATTTTTGAAGGGAATTTTAATGTGACTGATGCAAAACAGATTACCAAAAATATAGTTTTGACAGAAATCCTTGAATCATGGGGTAAGCTTAACTTTATAGACATTCCAGAGAATATATCAAAACAAATGATATGGAATAATTCGAAGCTAAAAGGAACTGGCCGAATGTTTTACTATAAAGAGTGGTATGAACGTGGAATTAAGTATATAGAACAAATATATGATTATAGAAGTAAGTCATTCTATTCTTTGAATTCATAGATATAAAACAACTATACAATATCAGTATTAAATAGCGATTATTTAAAATATTACAAGATTGTAACAAGCATAAATACAGATTGGAAGAGACAGATAAAAAACAAAGGAATAAATGCAATAAACACAAACACACAACTAATAGAAATAATTAAATCTACAAAAGAATGTAACAAAATGCTATACTATGCTTCTTAATCGTCAAACAAATGTTGTTCATAAAGCAAGAACAAAATGGAATGAAGAATTTGTCGATAAAAATATTAACATATTAAAATGTAAACACACATTATTTTCAAAACACAATAAATTCTAAACAAAGATATTTAATGAAAATTGTAGCAACAAATTGTACAAATTTGTGTGACTTCTGTACCATGGCCCAGGAAACAAATAAACATCTATTCTGGGAATGCAATAAAAGTCAGCATTTCTGGTCACAAGTGGGCTCCTCTTTAAAGGATCATAATGTTACATGTAACCTAGATTGGCATTTAATAAGTTTTGGACAGTATGAACAGAAAAATATATTCTTAAACCTGTGCATTATACTTGGAAAATATTTGATATATTCTTTTAAATTAAGGAATACAGACCCAAACTTTAAAAGCTATTTAAAAAAAAAAGATATTGAGAGAGCAATAGCTATAAATAAAAATAAAGTTGCTACACATGAACGAAAGTGGGACGGGATACAACGAGAATAACCAGGGATTCCGCTGGCGATCGCCACTTTCGCAATTGGCAATAAAAATAAACAGTTGGCGATAAAAATTTACAATTTTCGATTATTTCTTTTTTTTAATTTTCGATTTTTTTTAAAAACAATTTGAAGTGGTGAATTTTTTATTTCGCCAGCGGAATCCCTGAATAACAATACATTATGTACATATAATGCTCTTGTTTCATAGAGACCCGAAGTAGAAGACATACTAATGCTTATTACGATGTTGCTCGATCCAAATCTATCATCTCCTTCCACCTCTCTCTCTCCTTTTCTATGTTCCCTCTAGCCTCAACTATACTCCTAAAATCCTTATAACCATTGACATTCTCAAATATATTAATTTATCGATGCATGTCAATTCACATGGATACAGGTCAAGGTACATGACAATAGTAATTTTATTGTATGTTTATATATATATATATCTACATGTTGAATTTAAATTGTGTTTATATATGACCATATATGGAAATAAAAACTACTACTACAAAAAAATGATTATGAACCAGATAACAGACGCTTGGTATATTTTTGTCAGTTTTAAATTGTCACATGACCGTATTGAGGGCATGTCAATATTAAAGTGGGGTACCCAGGGGAATGGCTGGAATTAAATTGCGTAATTATAGTATTTGTATTAAACATACAATAAATTTGTATATAATTTTATCTCAGGTTTGTGAAGTATCTGTGCAATAAATTAGTTAAATAATGTCTTCTCTTTGAATATGGTTAGTTAACAGTGCGGGGGGAACTTAAGGCGGCCCAAATACATCTCGCCTATGGCTCGACGATTTCCGGCACCCTAAATTCCCCCCATGCGCTGTTAACTAATCGTATTCAACTAGAATACATTATCCAACTTATACATGTAACCCTGGTCACACTGAGCAAGTGGATTTGTACGAACAATGGTCACAAACAGTTTGATTACTTTTCAGTTGCCATCATCCCCCATGTTCTGACCACAGAGTGGGGAAATCTACTTGATACCAGTGAATGGAACTGTCAGAAGTCTGTTTACAGAATTGATGTTCTAGTCGGATGATAGATTGATCTGAAAGCACTCAGGGTGAATCAGGGCAAATAACAGTACATAGATGCTCATGCATTTGGTATACAAAATTAACACTTATTCATTTAAATACATTGTCCAATAGAGATCACCAGAGATTACAGTATTGAAGTTGGACTGCCTGAAAAAACTAGCAAATGTGTTCATAGAACACGGATGCCCAACATATCAATTTGATACTAAGAGGCAAAATTCTAAGTCAAAAAGGGGGAGATAATCCATGACACGGGGTTGAATCAAAAATTTAAATAAACTTTGCACATCTACTCATCATAAAGAACTACATACATGTACCAGGTTTGTTTCAGGTCTGTAGCTATTACGGTTTAAAAGTTTTACGAGTTACAAGGCAAAATTGCCAATTTATAAGTCGAAAAGCGGGAGATAATCCATGACCCGGGGGTCGAATCAAAAATCAAAATAAACTCTGCACATCTAATCCTCATAAGGAAGTTTCAAGTTTGAATGTACAAGTTTGAGTACAAACCTTAACCAAGGGGAAATAAGT
Organism: Conchocele bisecta; assembly: GCA_029237695.1. Taxonomy (NCBI): domain Eukaryota; kingdom Metazoa; phylum Mollusca; class Bivalvia; order Lucinida; family Thyasiridae; genus Conchocele; species Conchocele bisecta. Next base: position 67,887,786 of record CM055274.1, on the reverse strand, counting down.
AAGTAATTCAAGGTTAAATGTAGGTCAAGGTAAAATATAGATCAGGGGTTGTTGATGTACATCCCTATGAGAAAAGGTTGTCCATGTATGGTCTCTGTATGCACAATAGTATTCCATGTACAAGCTTGACTAAAAACCTTAACCAAGGTTGACTAAAAACCTTAACCAAGGGGAATTAACTAAGTAATTCAAGAGGAAATGTAGGTCAAGGTCAAATATAGATCAGGGGTTATTGATGTACGGTACATCACTAGGAGATGAAGTTGTCCAAGTATGGTCGGTGTAGGGCCAGTAGTATTCCATATACAAGCTTGACTAAAAACCTTAACCAAGGAGAATTAACTAAGTAATTCAAGAGGAAATGTAGGTGAAGGTAAAATATAGATCAGGGGTTATTGATGTACATCCCTATGAGAAACGGTTGTCCAAGTATGGTCTCTGTATGCATAATAGTATTCCATGTACAAGCTTGACTAAAAACCTTAACCAAGGTTGACTAAAAACCTTAACCAAGGGGAATTAACTAAGTAATTCAAGAGGAAATGTAGGTCAAGGTCAAATATAGATCAGGGATTATTGATGTACATCACTAGGAAATGAAGTTGTCCAAGTATGGTGGGTGTAGGGCCAGTAGTATTCCATATACAAGCTTGAATAAAAACCTTAACCAAGGGGAATTAACTAAGTAATTCACGAGGAAATGTAGGTGAAGGTCAAATATAGATCAGGGGTTATTGATGTACATCACTATGAGAAAAGGTTATCCAAGTATGGTGTCTGTATGCACACTAGTATTCCATGTACAAGCTTGACTAAAAACCTTAACCAAGGTTGACTAAAAACCGTAACCAAGGGGAATTAAGTAAGTAATTCAAGGTTAAATGTAGGTCAAGGTCAAATATAGGTCAGGGGTTGTTGATGTACATCACTAGGAGATGAAGTTGTCCAAGTATGGTGGGTGTAGGGCCATGAGTATTCCATATACATGCTTGACTAAAAACCTTAACCAAGAGGAATTAACTAAGTAATTCAAGAGGAAATGTAGGTGAAGGTAAAATATAGATCAGGGGTTATTGATGTACATCACTAGGAGATGAAGTTGTCCAAGTATGGTTGGTGTAGGGCCAGGAGTATTCCATCTACAAGCTTGACTAAAAACGTTAACCAAGGGGAATTAAGTAAGTAATTGAAGAGGAAATGTAGGTCAAGGTCAAATATAGATCAGGGGTTGTTGATGTACATCACTAGGAGATGAAGGTGTCCAAGTATGGTGGGTGTAGGGCCATTAGTATTCCATATAGAAGGTTGACTAAAAACCTTAACCAAAAGGAATTAAGTGTAGGTCAATGTCAAATATACATCAGGGGTTATTGATGTACATACCTATGAGAAAAGGTTGTCCAAGTATGGTGTCTGGATGCACAAGGGTATTCAATGTACAAGCTTGAAAAAAAACCTTAACCAAGGTTGACTAAAAACCTTAACCAAGGGGAATTAAGTAAGTAATTCAAGAGGAAATGTAGGTCAAGGTCAAATATAGATGAGGGGTTATTGATGTGCATCACTAGGAGATGAAGTTGTCCAAGTATGGTGGGTGTAGGGCCAGTAGTATTGCATATACAAACTTGACTAAAAACCTTAACCAAGGCGTGACGTGACGGTGACGCCGACGCCGGGGTGACAACATAAGCTCTACTTATTCTTCGAATAGTCGAGCTAATAATAAAAAGGTATGTATTCTTTAGATAAGTATAATGACGACCTTTGTCTGTTCAGGTGTCTAGCTATGCATATAACAGGTAAAAGACCTGACAGATGTACAGAAAAAGCGAAAGAACTTAGTAAGGAATACACCGGCAGTAATGTGGTTTCACCAATTTCTTTTTCAGATAAGAGTTTTTTAAAATCGGTATATAGTCCAGAGGCAGGACGACTAAAATCTATTGAACCTTGCAATGTCTGGCAACAATCATTTTTTTCTATTTTCTTATAGGACTTGGTGCCTAGATAAAATTTTGGCTGGGTGAGAACTTCCCACCCGCTTGGCTTTTTCAGAATCCAAGATGGCCGCCGCAAAATAGCAAAATCTAGCAAAATAGCCAAATTGTGTTTTAAATTGGTACAGAAGTTGAATGTGTCATATTGAGTATAAATCTTTGACCTGGAACACAAAATGGCCGCCATTGTTTTCAAAATGGCTGCCATTTTTTTCAAAATGGCTGCCGTGTAATATCAATTTTGCTAGAAATGACATATAATCTGAAGAAATTTTTTTAGGGGTGTGATATTAGTGGGTACATATGGATTTTCTGGGTCAGGAATTAGGTTTCTCATATGAATTGTATGTTTCGAGTTAGTAATGTGTACAAAATCCAAGATGGCGGCCAATATAGTCACAAAAATGCTGTAAAATGATACAAATTCTGACCAAATTGACGTATGAAGGTGATCTTGGCGCGCCCACATAGGTTTTCTGGGGAGAAGAATATGTTTCTGGTGTGAACATAATATTTTGTTGCATAGAAATCCAAAATTGACCATCATAATGGTCAACAAATGTCTACTTTGCGAGTGTGAGCCGAAAAGTCAGCGGGGGACTAGAAGACCTACAGCCTACAACAACAACAACAAGAACTGCAAACACGCAGCTACTAATCTAAGAATTGTGGACGATAACCAGAATGAATACATGGACGAATGCGTACGAAAAGTGGGAAAGCAGATCCTGAAAGAGACAAAGTCTGTAAAACACAAGTTCAACTCATACAATAGACATATTGATAGAGAGGTGGCATCTGAGTGTGCAAGTGACACATTGTTAAAGTTGTTATCAGCTGTACATCCTAAATTCCATAATTCACTACAGTCTATCATAGTTGGTAACATTGTATGCTCTATGGTTACTTGTCAGCCAACACCATTGCAGATAGCTTTTGGAGTACTTCTAGGGGACCATAAAATGCTGATCACAGAATTGTACAAGTACAATGTATGCTGTTCCTATGATGAGGTACGACAATTTCGAAGGTCAGCTGCTGTTCAGTCTTCAAGTGCGAAACAATTAGCGGGTCTGAGAGATATTAGCCAGGGTGGACTCGTGCAAATCATTATTGATAACTTTGATGCCGTTATCAGTTCGCAGAACTGTCGCCTTGAATGCCACTACATGGCAATGCTGGCAGCCCAGTGGAAGAAATGTCTAGCCAGTGTAGATGGTGTAGAAAAGACAATCCCACGTCTCTCAAAAGACAAAATGAAAATACCTATCCCATGTGAGACACCGGTTGTTGAGTATACGGGGCCAAAGAAACCTAGTATGCCATTGGCGTACATACCATTTCGACATGTCAGATGACTTTGTAAAAGCCACAAATGTATCACTGGCCAGGGCCCGAGATGTGGACTTCCATTTTTCCAAGGATGTGCTGTTCAAAGCCAACACACCAGAGTACAATGGCTACAATACACAATTCTGTCGTATGACAGGAATGAGTCCAGCTCCTAGGTCAGCAGTGGTCTACCTTCACCCTGATCAACATGAAGGCAAGCGATCCAACTACCGTCCTCACAGCAATCACTAGAGGATTTGATGTGACCAGAAACTCAAACCAGGACATTATGGTGCTAACCTGTGACCAGCAGATCCACAAGATCGTTGTGGACATTACTTTCCACCAACCTGAACTGCTGACAAACATAGTTGCGATTCTTGGTGGGATGCACTACCTTATGGATTTTGTGAGCTGCATCGGAACCCTGATGGCAGATAGCGGCCTGAAAGACATATTGTCAACATCGTTTCGCTCTGTGGAGAAGATGTTGCAAGGGAAGAAATATCCACAAAATGTCCGAGCGCTGCGGCCTTCTCACGGAAGAACTTCTCCGACCAGTATTTGTCAAGAATCCGGAGCTGACATGTATGGATAAACTGGAAGTTGTCCTGAATGTACTCGCGTCTCAAAGCCGTACCGCAAAGATGTGGATCAACAACATTGTGAAGCCAACTCTTCTGATGATGAGATTCTGCCGAGCATCTTACGAAGGTGACTGGCCCCTTCACATCAAAACAGCTGAAGAAATGCTGCCCTACATGTTTGCGGCACACAAGTATAACTACGGAAGGTACGGACGGGCCTCTACTATGTGCGTTCCATGACATGGCTTGCACCGGAGATCCTGGACCCGTTCTGCAGAGGAGAACAATCGCTCCATCACATGGCTGGTCTTGAAAATGGACAGTGGAGTGACATGTTCATCGAAACAAACTGGATGAGGAAAGGACACGGACCCGGTGGCATCATTGGAACCACAGAGAAACCCCAAACGATGGCTACATGGGTGTACAGTATGGATGCCACCATGACCTTAACCGGTGATCTGAAGAAGCTGTCTGGTGATGACGTGAAAGAGAAGACGATCCACAAGGAAGAGTCGGAAGGTCGAATTGTTCAAGATGCACGTGATCGCCAATCACTTCGAACAGCTCTGGAGTCACGCATTGACCCAATGGACCCAGAAACCCATGTAGCAGGAGGACTAATCCACATCTGGAGTGGTCTGCTCGCTCAGCCAAATGTCAACGTAGACAGATCCATGGAAATTGGGACCGAACAGTTGAAACAGTTCGAGGCATCGTGGCCATGCGGCTTTTACAGCTCACTCACAAAACAAGTAGTCACTTTCGCTGAAAAGAAGAAACGTCTCACATTGGGCGAGAGTCCCGTCATCGACCAGGAGGCAATTTATGCTTGTGTTATCGGCCTTATAGTTAGTCAGCGTGACCTCGATCTGCAAGAAGTCCTTGCCACAGAGCTAACCGCTTACCCTCCGTCGATGTTTCATGCTGATGGCCGCATGCGGGTCGCTACAGGAAAGTCGGCGCTAAAGAAGAACATGCAGGTCGAGGTTTCACAGCGATTGAATAACAACCCAACATCTATCATAATGGATGTGTCGGCTGTACTGTGGACAGTTGACTGGCCATCACATGGAATAGTGGAGACATTCATTTCAGATTTCAAAGTGTGGCTCTCAAGTCGTTTGGCTGTGGCTGAGGTATTCCTGTGCTTTGACAGATATCGCGACTACTCAATCAAGAGCAGCACCAGATTCGCTCGAGCTGCCGCTACACGTGTCCACCAGTGAATCTGAATACATCCCTGCCTGCACGCGATGCGGTTCTCAAGAACTCCATCAACAAGACGCAGCTCAACAAACTCATATGTGAGCAGATCCTTCACGATGAGAAGTACCTGAAGAATGTGACACAAAACCACAAGTTGGTGGTTACAGGTGATGATGCAGTACCCATTCATATATTTAAGGGCCGCAAAATGCCGCGTTTGGATCTTGCATCCACACACGAAGAGGCGGACATGATCATCACACAGCAAGCTATCAGCGTTGCAAAGGAAGATCCTGGTTCAAGAGTCAGTGTGGTATGTGACGACGCTGACGTGTTTGCCCTGCTTCTCCACTTCTATTCCCTTGAGAAGCTTGAATCGTCCCTGACGATGCAGTCACCTGTCCATGGTCGGTCGTTCTTGCATTGACATGAAGAAAACAGCTGACACTAATTCAGATATAATTCCTCAAATATTGGCACTACATGCTCTCACTGGTTTGTGATTCGGTGGCGGCGACGTTTGGAATTGGAAAGACAACAGCAATCGCCGTAGCAAAAAAAGGCTACGATCTGGATCAGCTCGGTCAACCAACGGCAGACATCGCAAACGTCATGAAGCAGGCGACAACTTTCATGGCAGCATGCTATGGCTTGAAGACACCGTGCTCTTCGATGACAGAGTGTCGCAAACACCAGTGGGCCCAGAAGGCTGGGAATTCAACAATGGCACCGAAGCTGCAAAGCTTGCCCCCAACGACAGAAGCTTTTGAACAGAATGTACGTAGAGCTCATTACCAAACTGCTCAATGGTACAATGCCATGAGTGGGGATCCACCGGCGGCTCTTGATGCAGTAGACTATGGATGGGACGTTGACGAGACAAACAAAATTGTCTAAACCCACGGAATATGGCAGATGGGATACCCTACGCTCCGGAACACATTCTCAAGTTGGTCAGGTGTGGTTGCGTGTCAGAACGAGCTTGCAGAGGTGGGAACTGTGGCTGCATGGGGCGCCAGCTTGTTTTTACGATGTTCTGTGCTTGTGGTAGTGGCCGGGCCTGCTCTAATCCCTTCAACACAAAGGAAAGAAAGCAGAAAACAGATGATGACCATGCTTTGGATGATGCAGCCTACCAAGATATACACTGATACTGATGAGAATGGTTCAATAGAGGACTAATGTATAGTTACTTCATCCATCATGTCCATAACATGGGGTATTCAAAATCATTGGAGGCCTCCTTGCTACGACACCTTCAATATGCTGTGAATGTATTGCCATCAGATATCAACCGGTGTCGACTTGAATTTCTATACCACTTGATCGGTTTTCGCAAACCCACAGACAGAATTCACAAACGATTTTGACTGTTACATTTCTGTGACTGTGTTTGTTTGGTGATGTGGCTATCTTGATTTTAAATCATTAAACTAACTACAAATGGTCCAGTAACATTATGTCCTCATTCTTTCACCTAACATGCATACTTATAGGTGCTGATAGTATGCTTTTAGTGTACTTACAACTTTTGAGATATATTTTAATATAGATTTCTGCGGTTTTTGTGTGAAATTCGGCGGCCATCTTGGATTTACATCATCAAGATGGTTTCAAATTCATAAAACTACTTCAGAATTGTATTCCACAATGAAGAGCTATAGAGACACAAAGATCATTATTCTACAGTACTTACAACAGATGGTATGATGATAACTAGATTTATGTATTTTATGGCGGCCATCTTGGATTTTAAAAAAGCCAAGCGACCAACAAGCTCCCACCCAGGCAAAATTTTATTGAAACAATGGGAACTATCGAAAAATGCAAAGAAATGCTTGTTGCCAGACATTGCAAGGTTACCGGCCCGTGCCACCAGACTAATAGAAGTATATCAACCGACACAAGGTGGTGTTTGGTGGTTGAAAAAGGTACCCGCGCACTATAAGGCAATAGGTAATAAACCAATGACAATAGGACTGTTTAATAATCACGCATTTCTGATAAAAAACCTTAAAAATCTATCTTAAAATTTATGCCTGCGATAATTGCAAACAGAAATTCACGAAAGCGAGTAATATGAAGAGACACGGACCAAAATGTATGAAAGGTGAGATAAAAGTAATATGTGATGGTAATTATTTAGAGCGCCCGCATTCGTCGTTTGAGAAAGCGTTTTACCCAAAAAGTTCTAACAGTTATGGGGCGATCGATTGGATGTACTCTGTGGAAAAGCAGGAGGGAATTCACATTCACCACGAACAGTGTGGACACGGGGGTGAAAGATGTATTTTAGGAGCTCCAGTAGATGGATACTGTCCAGAAACCAATACAGTATATCAATATCACGGCTGTTACTGGCACGGGAGGGATGCGAAATTCATGCAAAGCATAGAAAAGAAGAACGCGCATCCACTATGAGAAGAGATAAATTTATTAGAAGCAAAGAATTCAATCTAGTAGTTATGTGGGAATGCGAATTCCAAAGAACGGGTAAAGATATAAAGATCGGTTGCGACACTACTCTTTATCCATATCAGATAGTATATGATTTTGAGGCGTATCTCCAGCCAGAATTTGAAACTATAGGTAATAGTTTAGAATACGAGGCCGAGCACGTTCCGGTAAGCGTTAGTATAGGAGATAATTTCTCAGGAACAGTAACTCATATTTGTGATAAAGATCCTGCAAAACTTATAGAACAAGAAACGAGGCAAAGCCACGAAGGCCAGGTTTTTTCCAAGCATGGACACTTGGATAACATAATTATACCCACTTTTTGTAGACTAGATGGCCGTGGCCTGCATGTCGTGCCTTGGGGCGAGGCATGGACACTAAAAAAATAGATATAGTAGATGGAAAAACTTTAACGAAAAAACTTTAACCGGACACACGGACGTACGTATGACGGACGTATGCCAAAATGCCGACGATATCGCGCTTTCCGCAAGCGGGTGCGACAATGATGATAAACACCCATGTGAAGTATCAAGGTAATGGGTGAAGCAGTTGCAGAGATGTAGTACACGAAAAGACTTTAACAAATAAATTCAAAGTAATTTGACCTCGACATTGCGCACAGGGGCCGCACGGTTCGGGGTTAGAGTGAAAATATGGACGATGATAAACACCCATGTGAAGTTTCAAGGTAATAGGCGAAGCAGTTGCAGAGATATAGTATAACAAAAAAGTTTTAACCAAAAAATTTAACCAGACGTACGTTAAAAAGTTAACGTTCAAAATGGCTAAGTCAATTACGTAGAAATAATAGGTGAAGGTAAAAAAATGGTCACATGTTGGATAGTTGTATGTGGTGGGCACCCCTTGATTATGAAGCTGTGGTGGTCCTAGGTGGTACAGTACCAAAGAAATGGACTTAAACATGAAAACTTAACATTGAAAACGCGAAAACTTAACATTGAAAATGGCTAAGTCGATTGCGCGGAAAAAATGGGTCAAGTTAAAAAAAAAGTAACATGTTGGATAGTGATATGTGGTGGGCACCCCTTGATTATGAAGCTGTGAAAGTTTGGTGGTCCTAGGTGGTACAGTAACAAAGAAATGGACTCAAACACGAAAACTTAACATTGATTGTGGACGCCGCCCGCCGGCCCGCCCGCCCGCGCCCGCCGCCGCCGCCCGCCCGGCCCGCCGCCCGCTCCCGCCCGGCTTTCGCCAATCCAATAGCCTGGATTTTTTTTCAAAAAACCTGGCTAAAAATTCGTAGAAGATTTGAAAGTCAGGGGAAAAGCTATAAAAGTATGGTTAAGATATGGGTTTAATACAGAACATTTACGTAAAAACCAAATCACCAAGATCGAACAGTGGATATATCAAGTACCGGTTATAGGTTTTAACAGCAGTAAGTACGATATAAACTTAATAAAGAAATATCTAGTAGGCGAACTGGCATCAACAACAAAGAAAGTAATGGTCGGAAAACGTGCAAACGCAACAATATTTCTATTTACTCCAGAGTTTAGATTTCTTGATGTAATACTTTATCTAGGACCTGGTGTAAGTTACGATAGTTGGATAAAAGCCTACGACTGCAAAGGACAGAAATCTTTCTTTCCTTACGAGTGGTTCTCAGACAAACTGGATTACCCAGGACTACCGGATATAGAGAATTGGTATTCCAAACTATCTGGGAAAATGTTAATAGATGAAACAGAATTAAGTAAATGTCGTAGAATTTTCGAAGAAAATAATATAAAAACTTTCAGAGAGTGGTTGAAATATTACAACGATTTAGATGTAGCACCGTTCCTAGAAGCGGTGGGAAAAATGTGTGTAATGTTATAAACACAGAGGTGTGGATATTTTCAAAGACGCGGTAACACTACCTGGAGTAGCTATACAATATTTATTGAGAGGAACCATTAAAGAACAAAAATCTTCAGACTATTCTACCGGAGGATGCTCTATATGCACCAAAAGAAGAAACATACGAAATGATGAAAGACACTCTAGTTGGTGGTCCATCAATAATATTTACACGATATGCAGAAGTCGGTGTTTCAAAGATTAGAAATCCAATTCACGAATTGGGTACCTAATTCTAAAGAATTAAAAACATGTCAGGCTGTTTTGGGGTACGATGCAAACGCGTTATATTTATCTACGTTAAATAAAGAGATGCCGTGTGGGAGAGAAACTATACACCATATAGATAGCCCACATAACCCTAAATTTATTAAAAAGTTTTGTAAACGAGTTTTATCTGGAGACTGGTTTGGGTTTGCGGAGGTGGATATAGAAGTTCCACACAACTTAAAAGATAAGTTTTCTGAAATGTCCCCAATATTTATAAACAGAGAAGTAGAGGTTGATGAAGTTCCCGCACACATGTTAAAATATTTAAAAGATACTGGCCGAACAAGAGGAGATGGAAAAAAATTGGTGGGATCTATGACCGCCACTAAAGTACTGTTATACGCACCACTGTTGAAATGGTATTTAAAACACGGCCTAGAAATAACGGGAGTTCATCGTGTTTTAGATTATATTAGTGGTAAACCCTTCAAATGGTTCGCGAAAGAAGTTACAGCCGCAAGACGAACGGGGGATGTAGAACCAAATAAGAAACCAGTAGCCGACATAATGAAATTATTAGGAAACTCGTGTTGTGGAAAAATGATAGAGGCAACGGAGAGACATTTAAATACGACATATACACAAGACGAAACCTGTGTTGACAAAGCATTAAGATCTGCATTCTTTGACGATTTGGAAGAGATAGGAGATGCGTACGAAATATCTTCCCGAAAACCCCGGTGTGCTGTAAAGAGACCCTTCCACTGCGGAATAGCAGTTTATCAACTAGCTAAATTGAGAATGTTGGAATTTTACTACGAATTTCTAGACAAATACGTAAAAAGAGAAGACTTTGAATTAATACAGATGGACACGGATAGTATGTATATAGGAGTTAGTGGAAAAACAATAGAGGAATTGATTAGACCTAACTTACTAGACGAGTTTGAAAAAGAAAAAAAGAAATGGTTGGCTTGGGATAAATGGAGCGAAAGAGAGCCAGGACTTTAGCGTTAGGGATAGGGCGATAGCGTTATCTAGTAAGTGTTATTTCGTAGAAAAATTTAATTCCAATAATTTTGAAAAAATTAATAAAAACTCTGCGAAAGGAATGTCCAAGAGAACTAACAATTTAAATTGGGATAAATATAAATGAGTACTAAGTGAAACTACAGAAGATGGAAAACACATTATAGATGTAGCACAAAATAGAGGATTTAAAATGAAAGACGGTGTTATGAAAACGTACTGTCAACAAAAATTAGGACTCTCGGCGTAATACGATAAAAGACGCGTGTTACCAAACGGAATACATACAGAACCTCTTTAATTTTAAGAAAATTAACAATCTAAAGACTCTGACGATCCGGGGGTAGCTGGGTGTCAGAAGGCACCGCGAGAAGTTCTTCACGAACAAACCCGCGAGATGGACCATCAGTCAAATAGTAGAGCACGGGCTCATCGGGTTTGGTAATAGATCTATCCAGATGATATACATTGAGAGACCACACGGGATCAGTCGCGCGGCGGCTGCCACCTTCGAGCTCTCCCGGTTGATAGAGGTACCGGACGTCAACATCCGATGGAAGCCGTTGCTCCTCTAAACCAACGGGTCGCCCGCGCGAGACGGCAGAGGGCTTGCTCGTCACCCTTTTAGACTTGATGGCATCTACGGGCTTCTTGTCGATCAATCTGGTCACCTCTCCATTCAGTGCGGAGACCACGGCGGACAGCCTGGCCACCCACGCGGTAGATCGCGTATGAGGGTCTACAAGCTCTTTGGCATATTGATGACCGAACAGCCTCTCAGCCAGGGTTCGATTGAATCGCTCTACGATTCCCTGGTCTCGGTGGATGTTGACGCGGCCGCGTCTGACAGAAACGTTGTGTTTAGACAATAGATGAGAGACCGCGCCCATGAACTCGCGGCCGGGATCAACCTGGAGAAGATTCGGCCATTTGAGAGGACTCCTCTTATATATTCGGGAAAGAGCCTCGGCCACCTCCTTAGACTCTTTAGTGGCCAACGGCTCAGCCCCCTTATAACGACTCGCTACGTCAACAATTGTCAGTGCGTACTTGTACGTCTTGCGACCGACGCGATCGTGAGGGAGAAACAGGATATCCGCTTGGTGAACTTGGTTCGGCACCGGCACGTCGAATTTCGGGCGCGGAATATTGTGAGGCACGGGTAAATAGATCTGCCAGATGGCCTGCTTCTTGAGCCATTCCTTGGTGGCGTTTTCAGAAACCTTGGTCGCCACCGCGAGGTTCTTGATGGCCGCGAGTCCCTTCCAGTAGCCGCGGGGGCTGTAGTACGTGTTTGCTAGCTTGCGCGCCAGGCGAACCGATAGTTTGGTATCAAGTTTGTGTGTGTCCATCTTATGCGAAGTATTCTAATATATCGGACAATCTCCAACATGCCCTCATCAGATCGGCCGGTAACTGCGTCGTTAATAATAAACCTTTGTTGGAAGTTTCACTGCAGCTCCAATCGCGTTTGGGTTGGAACAGGAGAGGGAATTCTGGGGAATCTAACATCATTTGCGAAAAGTGTGGCCGCTTTTTCGTCCTCGCGCCACGTCTCGAGAGAATCTCGGGCCAGACTAATCATACTCTTTGCACCAGGTAAACGGTGTTTAAGGGCCGTGTATCCTACATCAATCAGAGCAAAATAAAGTTTGTCAACTAACATCGTTCTATATATATATTTAAAAAAAAAGTTTTAAAATAATTATTAATTAATTTGAAATCTCGATTGAATATAGTAGCCGACGAGCCCCACCACACCCATTCCCACGACGATGAACGCGATCTCGAGGTCTTTTTGGGCCTCTGACGGTACATAGAAATCTGAAAGTTGGGGCTCACGATTCATTGGATCGAGACTTTTCTGTGGATATGCCAGCGCGTACTCGCGGTTGGCTTCTTCAACGTTCTGGAAAGTTTGCGTGGCGTGATTCTCGCGGCGAAGCTCTTCGTTGACCCAGTCCAGATGGGCGGTTCGTTTTTTCGACCATGCTTCCTTTGCGCTATTGAGTTGTTCTACAGCTAAATCGTGACGCTTGCGCTCCTCATCCACGTTCGAGCTTTTCATTTTCGAGAATATAAAGTTGCCACCGCTGAACGTCAATGCGTTTACAAGCGCACCACCTATCATTATTCCGATCGAAGCCATTATTTCCATATATTAGAGGGTATAGATTTCCGGCTTTAATTAGATAATCTCGAGTAGCAACTGCGACCATTATATTTGCGGCCACAAGCTCTACGTCTCTCACAGTAAAGTCCAATTTGGGAGTGGACCCTCCATAAACCACCTTAAATAGTCGAGCATACCCGATACTTAAACCCGATATCACCACACCGTTATAAAGTGTATTCACTATCATTTTACCATCTTGTTCAGCCATTATAATTATTGCATATAAAAGGGATCGCGATCAATGTTTAAATGGGGTGCATCCAATTGCGTGTTTCGTAACTGTTTTTGGATGAATTGATGGGGGTTGTTTTTTCGATAAGGATTGGTGTAATAGGGGGTATTTCCACATGCACAGGGCACCAACAACTGCCAGACCACCACCAACAATCCAACTCCAATTCACGAATTGGGGTTCAATCGGGTTCGTCCAAACTCGATTGGGTGTTGAGTGTGCTTCCAATTCGTGAATTGGGGGTGTTGTTGCACTCAACACTGTTGAACCCGATTGCTCTGTCTTCAGATGTTTTGCTGTGTCCGTCCCCGATTGCAACGACTGTTTGGCCTCTCGAAGCTCGGCGAGTATTTTATCTTGTTTAACTTTTCGGGTGGCAGCCACCCGCCCAGCTGCCTGTCTTTTTGGGTTTTTATGTTGTGTAATCGGGTTCAACTCCAATTTCGATTGGGTTGGAGGTGCAATCGGGTTCAAATCCAACCCTGTTGGAGTTGGTGCAATCTGGGTTTGCTGTTCCGTCACTCTCGCAGGTGTGTCTTGTGTCATCATTTATAATATTAATATTAGGGCTTATAGTTCGTGGGCATATATGTCCAAATTGACAGTGTTTTCCCGTGGTCAACGCGGTTGTCAGTGGAGCTAAGTACATTCCAAACTTGTGATAAATTGAGCAGCAGGCTGTTCTAAGAGTGTGTCCTATAAAAGGGTCAGTCTCTAGATCGCGAATCAATCCCGCGGTGTTTGGTATAGGGAGAAGTATACTAATGGCGGTTGCGTACAAATGAATAGCCACTGATCCAAGAGTTTTTGTCATCTCCGCACCTAATCTAGATTCGTATCGTGCATACATTTTATCAACCTCTACATCTGACATCTTATCCACCTGACAAACTGAGAGACGCCTACCGAGATAATGCTCCGATTGTCCCCCAGCAACCAGCGCAGCTAGCCGCTCTCGTCGCGCAGCATTTTCATTCGTATCGGCACTCAACCCAATCGAAATTGGAGTTGAGGTTTCATTATCTTTCAGGAAAGATACTGTGTCGGCAGTCGGCGTTGAGGTTTCTTCCATTATCTGATCGAGAAGTTCGTCACAGTTCATTTTTCTTAAAATTAATGACTTATCTCATAAGTCTAACATATTGCCAAGCGCACCACCCGATACTTATGATCACCGTTATGCTCGCAACAAAGCTCGCAGCGGAGCAACAAATTGTTAACATTGTTAACCATTGTTCAGCATTTGTTCAGCATTGTTAAATATTTGTTAAGCATTGTTAAGCATTGTTCAGCATTTTGTTAAGCATTGTTAAGCATTGTTCAGCAATTGCTTTGTAATTTTATAAAATAATTTTGTGCTTACTCCCCCCTTTGTATTTTAACAAGAGGCCCAAATAGGTCTGTATCGCTCACCTAAAAGCCTCCATAGTGGTCATCTTGATTTCACAAAGACTCTTCACTTACAACTTCAAATGTTCCACAGAATTTGTTGGTACCTTCTGATCTAACATATATTGCGAAGTGATTTACTGCTATACCTTCGATTTGATATATAAAATGACCATATTCGGTCAAAAATAAAATTTGACCCCTAGGGCCACGCCCATTTTTGACCCAGAGGCCACCATATGAACAAATCTGAATCAGCGTTAACTATCCATCATTCATACAAAGTTTCGTCGAAATCGGCCTGGCGGTTTGTGAGAAGATTTTTTTGACAATTTGACCTACTTTTCAACGGCGGACATCTTGGATTTGGTGATGACCTCCATTTTAACAAAAATGGACAGGCTTCACCCACAGACCATTACAGTTAAGTTTGGCCAATATCGGCCAAGCAGTTCACAAGAAGAATACGTTTGAAATCTTTAGTAAAAGAACAACTTTTTTACCTTTCGGTGGCCATCTTGGATGACAAAATCATCTGATTTAGACAAAAAATGCTCCAGAGTGATAGACTAGTCGATACCTTCGATTTGATATATTATATAACCATATTCGGGCAAAAATATAATTTGACCCCTAGTTGACCCCTCGGGCCACGCCCATTTTTGACCCAGGTGCCACCATATGAACAAATCTGAAACAGCGTTAACTATCAATCATTCACACCAAGTTTCGTCGAAATCGGCCTGGAGGTTTGTGAGAAGAAGATTTTTTGACAATTTTACCTACTTTTCAACGGCGGACATCTTGGATTTGGTGATGACCTCCATTTTAACAAAAATGGACAGGCTTCACCCACAGACCATTACAGTTAAGGTTGGCCAATATCGGCCAAGCAATTCACAAGAAGAATACGTTTGAAATCTTTAGTAAAAGAACAACTTTTTTACCTTTCGGTGGCCATCTTGGATGACAAAATCATCTGATTTAGACAAAAAATGCTCCAGAGTGATCGACTAGTCGATACCTTCGATTTGATATATTAT
The DNA here is from genome assembly GCA_029237695.1 of Conchocele bisecta. NCBI lineage: Eukaryota > Metazoa > Mollusca > Bivalvia > Lucinida > Thyasiridae > Conchocele > Conchocele bisecta. The sequence goes on along the minus strand of CM055274.1, from coordinate 67,872,256 downwards.
ATGACCATATTCGGGCAAAAATATAATTTGACCCTAGTTGACCCCTCGGGCCACGCCCATTTTTGACCCAGGGGCCACCATATGAACAAATCTGAAACAGCGTTAACTATCAATCATTCACACCAAGTTTCGTCGAAATCGGCCTGGAGGTTTGTGAGAAGAAGATTTTTTGACAATTTTACCTACTTTTCAACGGCGGACATCTTGGATTTGGTGATGACCTCCATTTTAACAAAAATGGACAGGCTTCACCCACAGACCATTACAGTTAAGTTTGGCCAATATCGGCCAAGCAGTTCACAAGAAGAATACGTTTGAAATCTTTAGTAAAAGAACAACTTTTTTACCTTTCGGTGGCCATCTTGGATGACAAAATCATCTGATTTAGACAGAAAATGGTCCAGAGTGATCAACTAGTCGATACCTTCGATTTTATATATTATATAACCATATTCGGGCAAAAATAAAATTTGACCCCAAGTTGACCCCTCGGGCCACGCCCATTTTTGACACAGGGGCCACCATATGAACAAATCTGAAACAGCGCTAACTATCGATCATTCATACCCAGTATCGTCGAAATCGGCCTGGCGGTTCGTGAGAAGAAGATTTTTTAAGAATTTGACCTACTTCTCAACGGCGGCCATCTTGGATTTGGTGATGACCTCCATTTTAACAAAACTGAACAGGTTTCAACCACAGACCATTACAGTTAAGTTTGGCCAATATCGGCCAAGCAGTTTACAAGAAGAAGACGTTTGAAATCTTTAGTAAAAGAATGACCATTTGAACTATCGGTGGCCATCTTGGATGACGTAATCATATGATTTAGACAAAAAATGTTCCAGAGTGATTGTCTCGTCGATACCTTCAATTTGATATATTACATGACTATATTCGGTTAAAAATAAAATTTGACCCCTATTTGACCCCTCGGGCGACGCCCATTTTTGACCCACGGGCCACCATATGAACAAATCTGAAACAGCGCTAACTATCGATCATTCACACCAAGTATCGTCGAAATCGGCCTGGCGGTTCGTGAGAAGAAGATTTTTTAAGAATTTGACCTACTTTTCCATGGTGGCCATCTTGGATTGTCGATGACCTCCATTTTCACAAATCTGAAATGGCATCACCCATATATCATCCCTGTGAAGTTTGACCAATATCGGCTCAGCAGTTCGGGAGAAGAAGATGATTGAAAATATTCACGGACGGACGGACGACGGACGCCGGACGACGGACGACGGACGACGGACACTTTGCCATAACAATAGCTCACATGAGCTTTGCTCAGGTGAGCTAAAAATATAATTTTGTGCTTACCGTATTCTTGCGATTATAGGTCGCAAGAGTGCATAAGACGCACCCCTATTTTCAGTCCAAAATCTGGGGGAAAATGTCTACATGAGATTATAAGACGCACCCAATTTTCCTAACAAAATGAAACAAAAAAAATGAAAAAGAACTCGTCAAGTTTTTGTTATTTATCCCCCCACACTGTTTTTTTATTCGTACCTTGGACGTTTTTGTCTGTATTTTCCCTGTCATAGTTTGCTATGTCTGTAATTTGCCGACTCTATGTCCGTGATTCCCCGGTCCGTATTTCACCATGTTCTAGTATCTTCAATTACACTGTGAACGCGGTAGTACACGCTTCACTATAACACTTGCTCGGTTAGTACACGGTTGTGCATTGGCTCCCGATTTTTTTGCCTATTTGTATATCAAAATCGTGTTAAATGTGTAACAGACTATTGTCATAAATCGTGTTAATATATTTGCAATCATATTGCTGCCGAAAGTGGTATTATATTGTTAATTATTGATTGCGGTATGTATTTTCACTTTTCAACACCATTTACGGAAACTATTTTCGAAATCAATATCTGCGTATAATCCAGAGTGTTTTTTTAACCCGTTCCTTTCTGAATACACATTTACGGATATGAAATTTATTAAATATTTTTATTTTTGTTATTTCTCACTGAAAGTATATGTTGTAACCACTCATTTGAACTGTCTCGACGAAACGGTTTAAATGGTGGTCGCGGCATATACTTCTGATTGCATAGAAGGAAAATATTTAGGATTTTCCGCAAACATAAGCGTATCCTCAGCATGAAATGGGTTACTGATTGCCCCCATGATGCAAGGATGAAAGCCGCACGTTCGCCACATCAAAAAGCGTGTTGACCAATCAGTGCAATTTCAAAACATAGCCTAAAGGTCACACAGTTTACAGCTCGTGCTGAATGATGACATAAGATAATAGCACCTGTTGACACGGTTGGGTGTTATCGATTTTTTTCCACAAAGCAATACACAACTTTCGCCTACAGTATGTAATATTTCAAAATCAGTTGTATCTTCCGTAAATGACGCTGAAAGCAGCCTATAGCTATGACGAATTTGCATTGTCCGCTGACGTAATTATAATTTTTTAAATAGAGATTGGCGAACATTGTAAACCATGTGCAGACTACGCGAATCCACCGCCTGGTCTGGCCGCTAATGCAATAAGCCGATTTGTCAGAGATAAAGACCCAATTCACATAAACACGTTTGCCGTGTCATAAATAGAGTCTGGTTCTCGGTAGTATTGTTTCACTGGAACGCATTATACAGGGTACCAGTTTAGTGACGAATACGAAACGGACGTCAGCAACCGCGTGTGTTGATATTTGATATGGCTTTGTGTTGTAAATCTTGACACGCGGTGTGTTTGATGTCGGCCAGCTGACTTAGGCTTGCCACTTTCATCAGCATCTTGTAAACACACAGTTTCGAAACTAATGATGGAGTTTTATAACTTTCGTGGAATTGCATTATGCATATTGGGATTTACCGTCAATGGCGTCGTGCAATATTTTTTCACGGCTAAATGACACCGACCGATATGGGACCGGTAAATGTTTTCAAAAGATAATTAAAATGATAGAGGCAAGATTGTGATTCGGCAGAGAAAATGTCGACCGGATCTGATCTTGGTATACACTGTTCGCCTTCGGTATAGAAAATGTGTACCGAATGTGACACATGGCCGGAACGAGTAAGGCGCGAGTAAAGGCGCAAACTGTTTAGAATACGAAATCAATATTCCAATACCGGATTTTACCCCAAAGACTAACAACAACAACAAATATAGGAACGCATTTTATTTTTTTTATTTTTGGTCGTTTATGTCAATATTTCGGGTGGAAAAAAATGGTCATGTATCTACATGTATTTATAAGACGCAGGGGCTTTCTGGGATACAAATCTGAGTAAAAAAAAATGCGTCTTATAATCGCAAGAATACGGTACTCCCCCCTTTGTAATTTTGTAAAAAAAAAAAAAGTGCTTACTCCCCCCTTTGTAATTTTGTAAAAAAAAATTGTGCTTACTTCCCCTTTGTAAAAAATTGTTAAACATTGTTCAGCATTTGTTAAGCATTTGCTAATTAATTAATAACTTTATAAGCAGTTGGTTGATCGGTCTTTAGCAGAAGCTTGGCATGCTTAGTTTCCGAAAGCATCTGTCTAACCTCCAGGCACTCCTCGCGCGTTGGGATAACGTCGTTCTCTCGAAGACATTCATCGAATGAGTCTCGGTCCTTGCAGTGAAAGAGGGCGACCCATTTCGTTTGCTCGCGCAGATCCTTGAGGACGGCGTTGTACTTTTGAGTGGAGATCCATACGCTTTGCCTCGCATGGCGGCCAGAAAATGCGAGCTCAGAGAGCATGTCCTTCTTTTTGGTCATCGCCGTCTTGGCCGAGCAATCGTCAATCTGGGTACCCGGTATAGGGTGGGCTCACCCTGGAATCTTTGGTAGAATACACGCAGCCAATCGTGAAGCCTGTCGCCGGGGTCAATAACGTATACCTCAGGGTCGGTCCATATCCACGGGCGCCGCTGATAAGTATCATTGTGCCACACAGTGGGACACAGGATCACAATGTGTCGAAAGGCACCGCGGTAGGACTCCTCGAGTAAGTCGAGGATGAAAACCGTTTTTCCACATCCTGTCTGCCCACATATTATGGCAGAGTGGGCATCTCCAATCGTGAATTGGTATTGATTTTTAGTAGATCGCTGATACGTATCGGCCATCTTCGATGTTCAGTTGTGCGTCTGTAATTATATATAAGTACACGTTCAATGCGCCATTTCCATCCGCCTCTTTGGTTATCTGGATCGTCACACCCTCGCTAGCGTTCTCAACTTGGCGTCCGCTACCGTGCATTTGGTCGTCATCGCTGGCTCGCATGTCTAGCCATAACGCGTATTTGGTAGTCAGGAACTCTGCGAGGGAGACGGCCGATAGCTGCAGGTCTTTGGCAACCGCGGCAACCTCCGGGGAACGCTTAGAGCCGGAAGCAAACTGCTTTCTGACTTCGTCCCACTGCTGGTGCGCGCGAAAACCCGCGCTGTAGAAAACCGAGCGCGAACCGAGCATCCTCGAACAGAATCAGTATACCTTTCATAGAGCGGGCGGGGACGTTAACATTAATATTCCTCTATGTGTCACTTTTGTCTTTCGTCATCTTGCGGTGGCGAAGAACTCGGTCGTAAAGTATGGCAACGCGCCCGGCGTACTGGGTTCTGATCAATCGCGCGAGTTCGGGCATCGTGACCATGTCGTACTCCAGCGAAACATTGTCGATCGTATACGTCGATAACATGTCGGTGGCCATGAGAACACGGCCGTAGTCGTTGAACGTTAGTTCGTATTCGAGGCGGTCCGCCAAAGCACTCTGATAGTATGGCATGTGACTCTCCAGCAACTCAAAGTCGAGCGGGATGTAGAAGCGGTTGCCGTAAGCGGCCGCGATCGCGTTGTCGCTCGTTACGGGACGAAAGAGCAGCTCGTTTAGAGGCTGCATCGGCTTGCCGTGAGGCGCTCCGCACCCAAATAAGTCGGATCCGCGAAACAATCTCGAGGATTCTGCACGAGGACACGACACTCGGTGAGCGTCTTCGCACTCTGTTCAGAGAGCAGGGTGTCACGATAGCAAGCATCCTCGCGGCTATCGGCATGACTATATCAACCATAGTTCTAGTTTTCACTGGCGGTGTGGCGGTGTGGCGGCCGCACCCGCACCCGCACCAACACCCACGCCAGAACCCGGCGGAGCCAAGGAGTGGATAAAAAAAACAACTAAAAGCCCTCGCCAGTCTCCTGGCTAAATTAGCCGAAAAGGCGGCTGCCGCACTACCTGGACTGATCGGAAGTATCGTTTCTTACTTGCTATCTATATTAGCAAAAACGGCCGGATGGCTCGCCAAAAATACTTGGGCTTTAATCGTGGCAATCGCCGGTCTCGTACTTTTACTCTCTCGAGAGATCCTAACACCAAAGCGCAAATAGTCCGATCACCACGAGGGCAACGACGAGCCCTAATTTCTCCTCTTCGTGTGTTGTGCTTCCAATCTCGATTGGTGTTTCCGCTCCTGTTCCCTCAACACTGACGGTTGAATTGGGGGTCCTATTGCTGTGGGTGAAACAACGGGTTCAAATGAACTTGATGGGGTGGCCAATTCGTGAATTGGGGGTGCTGGGTTCAACTTCAATCCCGATTGTGTTGAGTGAGGCGCATCCAATCGCGATTGGCTTGGGTTTTTTATGACCGCCTTGGTGTTCAATCGGGGATTGTGTTTGATGATATCCGCGTTCACGTTCCCGTTGTGGCCGATTTTTTGATTGACGGTTGCGATTACGATCTGATTATTGTAACCGTCAACCGGGTCGTCTCGTAGTATCATATTGCTCGGCGCCATATAAATACCTATTCCAAATACGTAGTCTACATTCTGCAAAACGTCTTGATAATTCTGGATCGCCTTCTCCAGGTCCACCTTGGCTGAGATGGCGTCCTCTACAAGTGCCAAGAATTGTTTTTGTGCATCAAACGCCGTTCCCGTGCCCAGTATAGAACTGCGAGTTTGCTTCTGTGCGTCGAGGATGGCCCAGACGTACGTGCGAATGGAGTCGTTGAGGCGAGTAACCCCGGCCTGCGTGAAGCCTAGACCCTTATCTAACATAAATTTACCCCACACGTCCTGAACCTCAGCAGCCTGCTGTATGTAATCGACGTGAGCCCGTTTCGGAGGTAACCAAATGCAGGATGAGACACCGCAGTGCCGACCTCCAGACACTTCCGGCCCGAAGGTCATCGTCGCGGGGTCAAAATTCCCGGCGTTCCGACTGACAATGTGGTCGCCGGAGTGATCGTGTCTAAAATCAGTCTGCGTCCAATTCCCGGACTGGCCCCGAATGAGAACGTCCCCGAGGCCGGTGCTGGTAGGAAATGCTTTCTGTCTCCAGTCCGCGTCTTTTGAAACGTTAAATTTGTTACACAGTCTTTCAAACGCCATACGGTCGTATGTGCTGGAAATGGGATCCCAGCCGTCGTCTTGAGGTAGTGGAATACCTAGTTCTTTGAGAATCCTCCTAATGGTGTAATACACATGAAAGTTGTAGACACTTCGGAGCATGACATTATTGGATGTCAGATGGTCTTGATGTGAAACTCCACATCCGGCCGTTGCACACCATACAGCGAAATTTAGCTGGTTCTGCCAGAAGTTCATCGGTGTTGCTTTCCACCTGTTTACGACCTCCATTGTTTTAATCTTGGGCAGCCTATATTGTTCAAAGATGTCGGGAAAGTTGGTGGTAAAGCCACTGTCCGGTCTGACCATTACAGTTGGGTGTACAAGGGGGTTCACATCGTCTTTTTGTGTGTATTTACCTCCGACCGCGTACTTTGCATTAGAATTGAAGCTAAATGCTTTGGTATCCATTGAAAGATATTATTATGTTTGCTACTATCACTAATGTTCAAAAAGAGAGTTGTGAACTTCAAAAATCAATCGACAACTGCTGCGGAAAACGCCGGGTGGGCCTCAGATCAATCACCTTCACGGTTTGATGGCAGAATGTGGGAAAGAGTGAAGGGTTTTACTATGTGAAGGATGAACAACAATTCGGTGTAAAACTGCCTCACGGACTGTGGGGAATAAGACAGCTCAAAGATTTTGTCAACTCGGAGCTTGACGGTATAATCAACCTCACAGTATCGAAGGCTACCGGGCTCACAACACCATCAGCCCTGATAATAAGGTAGTGGTCTCCCCGGGGTTGGGTATTCAACTCGGTTTTAGAGAGACATACTCCGCAAATAAAGGAGTGTTTACCCCGGGTGAGTACGTCGGTGATACCCCGGTGGACTTCACCTTCACGAAAACTCTGAGGGTACACCTGGATCGGGTGAACACATCGTACAACACGGTAGACGGATCCCCCAGCACATTACTGAAAACCGTGCAAGCCAGTGATTTTTTCTTTGGGGAGGCTGTGACCTTAGACTTCCCACACCCCGAGATGAAAGTTTTAGAATCAGGGCACATCCACGAATTTACGGTCTCTATTCTCGATGATCAAGCGTGAAAGTTGAATAACTATTACCCGATTTCGGTAGTTCTCGAAATTTCCAATTGAGTATAGGTGCCCCAATATTAAAATTTAATTTAAATAATGAGTATATACGGACCAGGTAGTTCTTCCAATTCCAATCGGGATTGGGTGACAGATTCAAAGAATTTGGAACCGGCAGAAGGGGGATTCGTCCCGACAGAGAGCGACTTTTTAACTACCAGAAAAACCAAGGCCCTGATCAATAAAACTATATCGAAGGCCACAAACAGGATTCACAGTAGTATAGCAGATGTTAGAGTAGATGTTAACGGCGACTGCACAAGTTGGGGAAGAGGCCCGGGCGAAAATTGAGGGAGTCCAAACGGGTATTGAGAAAGATCAGGCGACCCTTACGGATGCTTATAAGGTGTTGCGCTCAGAGGACTCTCTCATCAGAGAAGCAGCACTTACTAAACTAGGAGGAAAAATAACCGAATTTCGAAAAGAGGCCTGATTGGGTATTGAGGGAGTCCGAACGGGTATTGAGAAAGCCCTAGAAGACCACCAGGCGGCCCTTACAGAGGCGTATAGAGTGTTGCGCACAGAGTACTCTCTCAACAGAGAAGCATCACTTACTGAACTAGGTGAAACAATAACAGAATTTCGAAAAGAGGCCCGGTTGGAAATTGAGAAAGACCAGACGGCCCTTACGGAGGCTTATAAGTTGTTGCACTCAGAGGACTCTCTCATCAGAGAAGCAGCAGTTACTAAACTAGACGAAAAAATAACAGAATTTCAAAGAGACCCGGTTGGGGGTTGAGGGACTCCAAGAAGACCACCAGGCGGCCCTTATGGAGGCTTATAGGGTGTTTCGCTCAGAAGACTCTCTCAAAAGAGAAGCAGCACTCTCAACAGAGAAACAGAATTTCGGGAAGAGGCCCGGTTGGGGGTTGAGAAAGCCCGAGAAGACCACCAGGCGGCCCTTACAGAGGTGTATAGGGTGTTGCGCTCAGAAGACTCTCTCAACAGAGAAGCATCATTTACTGAACTAGATGGAAAAATAACTGAAGTTTCCGAAAAACTGAAACGTGTTCGTAGAGCCGTGAACAAAGCACTTGAGGATACCTCTGAAATGATTCGTGCTGAGGCCCATACCTCTATCGGGGGGCTTGCCGGATTGGTGGAAACATTGAAAACGCAAAAACGTGTCATAACAGTTTGGGCTGAGAAGCGGGGCTCATTGACTGAGGGGCTATATGAATATTCGTTTGGTGCCAAAGCGAGTAATAAATGTGGGGGATACACCATGACATCTCCAGGTACGCTTCTCCGAATGGCTGTCTGCTCGGTTAATGCTAATGGTAAACCTGTGGGCGCGGTCATCGTAAATCTTGTAGTGGATGGTGAAGAACGGGCAATTGGAGTCAATAAACTCGCTGGAGATATTTCATCGGTGATTTTGTTCGCCGGTGACGATTGAATTAGACTTTCCGAAGGTAGTGTTATTAACTTTGTTATGAAAATCGCTGACCCCGTGAGTTCTTCCACTATTGTTACATTGTTAATTGAACTTAATTTGTAAAATACTAATATATTTAAAATCATGAACGAATCACCGCTTCCGATTGTCAATACCAATCCATCAACACTGTATCCAATTGTCAATACCACTCCATCAACACTTTATCCAATTAACGAAAAAAGTTCAGATTTTAGGTTGAATAATATCGTCGCTATGCAGGATATTTTAGTTAGAGAATGTGCAAATAGAAAAAGACACGCTAAAAAATATAAGCGCGCGGCGAACATAGCTGAAGCCTCTAGTACGGTTCTGGCAAGTTTATCTGTAATGAGTGGTGCGGGGACTGCTGCAACGCTAGCTACAGTTGTAACGGTTCCACTTGCAGGGGTTTTGAGTGGAATTACCGTTTTATCTGGAATACTTTGTATGGTAATTAGGTCGGCGGTTGGAAAACTCGAGAAAAAAATGAGAAAACATGATAGAATATCCGTTCTCGCTAGGTCTAAGAAAAATAGCATCGACGTTATGGTGTCCAAAGCGTTGGCCGATAAGAAAATATCAAATTTAGAGTTTGAATCCGTGGTGGAAGAAATGGGGAGATATGAATCATATTGATATTAGAATCAAGGCGCGTGCCACCATGCCCAAAATTGAGTGTACTGATTGGGATAAATTTAGGGTAAAACTTGGAAATAAAGTCGGTGGAAATGTTTCAGCACCACCATCCTGAAATTGTGATATTTTATAAAATAATTTTTAAAAAATAATTTTAAAATTATGAAATTAATTATATTGGTGCAGTAAATAATTTATTAATAATGTAATAATAAACAATTTAACAAAAAAAAAAAGTTTAGGTCCCGTCGAGGTTCGAACTCGCGCCGGAAAACCCTAACTTTGTTGGTGAAAATAGTTGTGTTTTATTTGTTTTCTCATAATTGCCGGTATAATATTGTAAATGCAACGTTTTTATCGGAGCGTAATAAATTATGCTGGTATTTCATGTATTCTATATCGCCTAATGTTTTCATTTTATAGAATTTATATACAGGATTATAACCCCCGTATTCTTCGTAAACTTCTTCAACACATCCATTAAAAAATTTCAATTCCCATTGTATTTTATTATCCATTTACTCTAATAATATTTGTAGTGTTTTTTCTGTTTAATTGGACGTGAAAAAAACATGAGGTACATGTATTTATGACACCAATATAATTGGGACTACGATATCATTTTGACTCCCTCTTTTCAAAATTATTCTCTCCAAAAATTCATAAATTTACTGTAGGTACAGACTTTCCTCATTAACCAATTTTTTTATTTTTCGGGGGTGGTGGGGGTATTATAGGGGGTTGCAAATTATACCACCTCAGGTGGTATCATTTTGACTCCCTTTATACTACTTAAGGTTAGGGTTGTCAATAAAGTGGCGGACCAATTCTGCAGTCGCTCACGTGGTGGGGCACAAAAATTGTTTTCAGACATTAACTAGATTGGTCAGGAAGCAAGGCTTACGGAATAACCCCCCCCCCCCCACCCCGCGATGGCCCAGGTACCCCTAAATATGTAAAAAAATCCAAGTGTGTGGGCTTGTGACCTTGACTCTGGGCTTAGCGCGGGCGGCACGAACGTGAAATTATCACAGGGTGGTAGAGGTCCATTGTAAAGAGTCAAAGTATTTGACCTTGTGATCAGTGGGGGTTGGATGGTCGTGGATTTGGCACAGCATGGTAGTAGAGCCTTACAGGAATGCGTGTGTGAAATATTAAGCATTTTAGTTGAAGGAAATAAAAGTTATAACAATATTTCTCTGATGTTAAGTTTAGTGACGGACAGACCGACGGACAACCTGGCTCCAGTATACCCCCCACAACTCATTGCAGGGGGCATAACTATAAAATGGGGTCTGTCGATACACTTAGGGCCCCTATTTGAGAAACTCTTACAAAAACTTTCAAATAAATGAACAGACAGACGGATCTGTAGTGAGGGTAAACGTATTAATGTGGAATGATGTATAGTTACTAAGTTTGCAATATGAAGCTATTATAGCTGAATGCAAACAGAAATTAGAGGTGATTTGAGAAACTCAAGATTACAAAAACTTTCAAAAAATAAACAGACGAATGTACATGTACGATCAGTAGCGAGGGTAATTGTATTAATGTGAAATGATGTATAGATACTAAGTAATGCATGTGTGTGCAATATGAAGATATTAGCTGAAGGCAAACAACAATTATAGGTGATTTTAGAAAAATAAATGGACAGACAGGGCGTCATATTTATGGTATTAGTGAGAAAAAAATCTTATTTTATGTATCCTTGTGGAAGAGTCATTTTAGAGTTGACCTCTAAATGACCTGAAAAATTACCCCAAAAGGTACCCACCCTATCCGAAAGCATATACACCATAGACTACCTTAACAGGTGATTATAGCGTGTTTTGGATGGTCAATTATTGTTTGTATATACATGAAACACCTTTCTAAACAATGTACAAAGCAATTCAAATGCGCCCGGGTGTAATAATAATAGTACTACAGTGATCCTCCAGATTATCGGACAAAAATGGCAGTTTTTTAAAGATATTTTTTCTTAAAATCTTAAAATAGCAGCTACGGGCATAAACTTGTTACAGAACAATTGTCGGTTCTTGCTTTCTCAACGCATGTAAACTATTTAGCAAACTGTGCCATCTTTCTCGCTTAAAATCGGGTCAGATGATCAGTCGTAAGATTGCCCAAAATTAACATCGACAATCAGTTATCCAGACAAGCATATACTCGTCTTATAACTTGTATTCTCAACATGAAATCATAATTTTATCGCTTGTAAACCAGTGTAAATAGCGTTGTGTAGTCCTGCAGAAAAAACAATCACCATTCGCTTCTTGGAAAACAACGTAATTATAGAATTTATTTTATTTATAGAACAACTCAGAAATGACGTAATGGGCGCGCATTCGATTACAAGCCCCCGCGAGACTTTTGACGTTGTAAACAACTTGTGGACAGAGTTGAGGAATATTTTCAGCAAATATTACTAAAATGTTTACCTGGTCAATATATTCTTCACACTGGCATGGAGACAGCAAGCACCTGCGTGACTTAGATGTATTTGATGCAAATTCTGATCAAACGAATGCTCTTTCATTTGTCCGATAAACTGATTGTCCGGATAATTGGTATGACCCCTGTATACAAACAATAATTGACCATCCAAGACACGCTAGAATCACCTGTGACTTACGTCTGTTCCACGTTTTGCTGCCGACGATCTTTTGGCTATTAAATTCATTAAATCTTAAAAAATATTTAATTGTAAGTACTTTTCCATCTGACAATAACAAAAAAGTCACCCTCCCTAAAAAAAAATTATTTGATGAAATTCCGTTAAATATTGATTTTATTCCGAACAAAATATTTTCCTATTGGAGTACAACATGGAGGCTAGTTACATCATTTACAATCTATCTAGCCCGGTTTCAGAGTCAATTTCCAAAATATTTCTTTTTTTTTTTTTTTACTCCTCCCCCATCCCCCCATCATGGCCCATGTTAAATTCCCATAGGAAAATCGTTTTTTCACTTACAAAATCAATAGTTGATGGAATTTCATCAAACAAGACAATTTTGGGAGGGTGACTTTTTTTGTTATTGGGGAAAATTACATACTTACATAATTATTGTACATTTAAATATTTTTTAGAAGGTTTGTTGGCAAAAAAATGTGGAACAGACAGTACAGTGGATATAGCTAGGTTCTGGATAATAAGCCTTCGTTGGCCAGTTACTAGAGCTATAAGCATACAAAAACAATTATTCAAAACTTTTTAAAACAGTAAACTTATCGTAAAAGTGCTGTGAAACCAGATTTATCTAAAAGTGCTGTTTGTTTCAATATCGTCCATTTTGTTAACGTATCATCCAGGCGCTAGTAGAAAATAGACTGACCTTAGACTGGATTTTTGTTGTTGGGTTATTCTCATCCTGTAGTGTGGCGCACCATCAGATCAGAGTAAACAAGAAACGAGGCAAAGCCACGAAGGCCAGGTTTTTTCCAAGCATAGACACTTGGATAACATAATTATACCCACTTTTTGTAGACTAGATGGCCGTGGCCTGCATATCGCGCCTTGGGGCGAGGCATGGACACTAAAAAAAGAGATATAGTAGATGGAAAAACTTTAACCATACACACGTACAGACGTATGCCAAAATGCCGACTGTATTGCGCTTTCCGCAAGCGGGCGCGACAATGATGATAAACACCCATGTGAAGTATCAAGGTAATGGGTGAAGCAGTTGCAGAGATATAGTACACAAAAAAACTTTAAGAAAAAAAATCAAAGTAATTTGACCGTGACATTGGGCACAGGGGCCGCACGGTTGGGGGGTAGAATGAAAATATGGATGATGATTAACACCCATGTGAAGTTTCAAGGTAATGGGCGAAGCAGTTGCAGAGATATAGTATAACAAACAAGAGGGCCATGATGGCCCTAATTCGCTCACCTGACTCCATGAACACCAGAGGAGAATGTGACATTGAGTTCATACGCGTTTTAAAAAAAATTGTGCTATTTTTAAATGGCGGTCATCTTGGATTACCAAATCTGAAAATGCTTCACCCAAGGATCTTAACTTACTATGAAGTTTGGCCAGCATCGGCCATGTGGTTCCTGAGAAAAATACATTCAAAATCTCGAATAAATGGACCTTTTGGCAGCCGTCATGGATGACATAATCATCCGATTCCGACAAATATTGCACCAGAGCAATCGCCTCATCGATACCTTCAATTTGATTTATGACATGAGCATATTCGGTCAAAAATAAAATTTGACCCTAAGGGCCACGCCCATTTTTGACCTCGGGGTCACCATTTTAACACCTTTGAAAGAGCATTCTACATTGATCATTCCTACCAAGTTTCGTCGAAATCCGGCTGGCGGTTCATGAGAAGATTTTATTAAGAATTTGTGCTATTTTTAGATGGCCGCATCTTGGATTAACGACGACCTCCGTTTTAACAAACCTGAAAATGCTTCACCCATGGACCCAAGTGTAAAGTTTGGCCATTTTGACAATTTGACCTACTTTTCAACGGCGGACATCTTGGATTTGGTGATGACCTCCATTTTGACAAAAATGAACAGGCTTCACCAACAAACCATTTCAGTTAAGTTTGGTCAATATCGGCCAAGCAGTTCACAAGAAGAAGTCCTTTGAAATCTTTAGTAAAAGAACAACCTTTTGACCCGTCGGTGGCCATCTTGGATGACGTAATCATCTGATTTTGGCAAAACATGCTCCAGAGTGATCGTCTCGTCGATACCTTGGATTGGATATATTATATGACCATATTCGGTCAAAAATATAATTTGACCCCTAAGTTTGACCCCTCGGGCCACGCCTTGACTCGGGCCACGCCCATTTTTGACCCAGGGACCACCATATGAACAAATCTGAAACAGCGTTAACTATCAATCATTCACACCAAGTTTCGTCGAAATCGGCCTGGAGGTTTGTGAGAAGAAGATTTTTTGACAATTTTACCTACTTTTCAACGGCGGACATCTTGGATTTGGTGATGACCTCCATTTTAACAAAAATGGACAGGCTTCACCCACAGACCATTACAGTTAAGTTTGGCCAATATCGGCCCAGCAGTTCACAAGAAGAATACGTTTGAAATCTTTAGTAAAAGAACAACTTTTTTACCTTTCGGTGGCCATCTTGGATGACAAAATCATTTGATTTAGACAAAAAATGCTCCAGAGTGATCGACTAGTCGATACCTTCGATTTGATATATTATATGACCATATTCGGTCAAAAATAAAATTTGACCCATATTTGACCCCTCGGGCCACGCCCATTTTTGACCCAGAGGCCACCATATGAACAAATCTGAATCAGCATTAACTATCGATCATTCATACAAAGTTTCGTCAAAATCGGCCTGGCAGTTCGTGAGAAGAAGATTTTTTAAGAATTTGACCTACCGTATTTACCCTATGTATTGGGACAGTAAAAAATAAATAAAATTATACGTGTCCCAATACATAATATAAAATAAATTAATTTTTTTTTTTGGTGTCCCAATTATTAATATTGAAAGTTTGTATCCTCGAAATTTCGGTTAGTACACGGTTGTGCCTTGGCTCCCGAATTGTTTGCCAATTTGTATATCAAAATCGTGTTAAATTTGTAACACGACTATTGTCAGAAATCGTATTAAATTTGCGATTTTTTCCCAAATTAGACCCAAAATGGAGGTTTTTTTTTTTTTTTTTTTTTTTTTTTTTTTTATATGGACGCATAGCCTCCTTTTATCTCACCGATGTGAATGTGCAGCTGATCACGTTTGCACATTTCGTAAATTAATCCGAGCAAACTGGGAATAACATCAATTATTGGTCCCAGTAACAAAGCAGTGCTAATTGTTATGTGCTCGATTGAATTTTTCCGGCATGCGTTCGCGCTCACCATTGGTGGAATATTAATTAGGTGTAAAAGGCTGACCAATCGGAGATCGCGTATCAGTGGCGCAGATTAACTCGACCCAGATTAACTAAATTGTTACAGCACTGCCACGCCCCCCGGCGCATGTACACAGCTGGCCTTGTTTCGCTACATCATAATTGAGCCAGTGCATGAGATAATCAACTTTATTATATAACCGAGATTTTCGCCGAGAATGATTTGACTTTTCTACAAATATATCGGAAAGTTGATAAAATTTTCAGAGCAAATGCGTAATAATTACTAATTTAATATTCGTCAACATTCGATATCGTTTACAGAAAATGTACGGTACACTATTATCAGATTCATCTTCGTCGAAAATCTCACGTGATAAGCCTGATTACCTCATGAACTGGCGCAAAAATTATAACCACGTCGGGCAAAACATGTCTATACAGGTCTGTGGTGTTGAAAGGGTTAAAACTCTGTGTGTACTCAAACCCACAGGTGGAATAGTCGGACGTGTGACGCAAAGAAAATGACCATTACAAAAATATCCATTACCCCACCCACTTGATCTCGTTCTATTATTAACGCCATGTACAGTACGCTACCAGGTGGGTGGGATAATGGGATTTTTTTTAATAGGCATTTATTTTTGTGTCATAGGTCCGAGTCTTCCACCTGTGCAAACACAGTTTGCAACGCACGAGCTTGTCACGTGACGTTGCAGCTGATGGAACAGGATATCGGTCATTGAGTCATTGCGTCATCTAATGATGATGGCTACACGGTTTACTACACTTTTTTCTACACGCGTTTACATTAATGGATTGCACGGACCTGCGTAAATCTACATTCTACATGAACATGATGAATAAATAAATAAAACATGACGTTAACAATTCTTGGATTCAATATATTTATTACATGCGAAGATAACAGTGAAAACTTATGGCATATTATAGCATTGGCGACGTCGTTCATTCGCAGTCACAGTGTACAGTGTACATGTATTCGGGTTCGGATAAGCAACACGGAAGGTTGTATGTCGGCGGACTTCCGTGTACTTCCGGATCGCACTGTACTATACTTTCGGATACTGGATACTCGTGAATATTGATGAGAGGGCGGGGCGATGTATCAGGAGTATTTCATGTGAATCGAAATAATTTTCGCAAATAAATCACATTCCGGCATTGACAGGCGGCATTGTCGATGTATACGGTTTATTGGTAATCTATTTAATCAACAGAGCTCAGATTTACCGTCAGCACTGTGTTATATTAGTTAATCAGCGACGGCCTCTGTTTATAGCGAGACGTGCCAATAGTCGGCATGACCAGTAGCCGGTGAAAAAAAAATAAAAAAAATTGGAGTGGCGATTTTTTTATTTTCCCCAGCGGAATCCCCGACTGTGTTTAAAAGTATTTAAAAAAAAAAGAGATGTCCCAATACTTAAGGTGCAGAAATTATTGATTTTTTTTTTAAAATTGTGATGTGTCCCAAAACTTGTTTCCTAAAAAATAATTATTTCTCCCCAAAACGGGGGTGTCCCAATATAAAGGGTGTCCCAATACATAGGGTAAATACGGTACTTTTCCACGGCGGCCATTTGTCGATGACCTTCATTTTAACAAATCGGAAATTGCATCAACCATATATCATCCCTGTAAAGTTTGACCAACATCGGCTCAGCAGTTCGGGAGAAGAAGATGATAGAAAATGTTCACGGACGACGGACACTTTGCCATAAGAATAGCTCACATGAGCTTTGCTCAGGTGAGCTAATAAAAGAACAACCTTTTGACCTTTTGGCGGCCATCTTGGATGACATGACCATCCAATTTCGACAAAAAATGAACCAAGCCTCTTTGATACCTTCGATTTGATATAGACATGACCATATTCGGTCAAAAATAAAATTTGACCCCAATTTGACCCCACGGGCCATGCCCATTTTTGAACCCGGGGTCACCATTTTAACAACGTTGAAAGAGCATTGTACATCAATCATTCCTACCAAGTTTCGTCGAAATACGGCTGGCGGTTCATGAGAAGAAGATTTTTTAAGAGTTTAAGCTATTTTTAGATGGCGGCCATCTTGGATTAGCGATGACCTCCATTTTAACAAATCTGAAAAGGCTTCACCCATGGACCATAACTTTTAAGTTTGGCTACCATGGGCCAAGCGGTCATGTGAAGAAGAATTTTGAAATCTCTGATAAAAGAACGACCTTTTGACCTTTCGGCGGCCATCTTGGATGACATAACCATCCAATTTCGACAATAAATGCACCAGAGTGATCGCCTCGTTGATACCTTTGATTTGATATATAACATGACCATATTCGTACAAAAATAAAATTTTACCCAAATTTGACCCCACGGGCCACGCCCATTTTAGACCCCGGCGTCACCATTTTAACAACTTTGAAAGAGCATTGTACATCGATCATTCCTACCAAGTTTCGTACAAATCCGGCTAGCGGTTCATGAGAAGAAGATTTTTTAAGAATTTATGCTATTTTTAGAAGGCGGCCATCTTGGATTAGCAATGACCTCCATTTTAACAAATCTGAAAAGGCTTCACCCATGGACCAAAAATTTTAAGTTTGGCTACCATGGGCCAAGCGGTTCATGTGAAGAAGAATTTGAAATCTCTAATAAAAGAACCTTTTGACATTTCGGCGGCCAAATTAAAATTTGACCTCAATTTGACCCCACGGGCCACCCCAGGGTCACCATTTTAACAACTTTGAAAGAGCATTGTACATCGATCATTCCTACCAAGTTTTGTCGAAATCCGGTTGGCGATTCTTGAGAAGAAGATTTTTGAAGAATTTATGCTATTTTTAGACAGTGGCCATCTTGGATTACGTAATGACATCATTTTAACAATTTTGTAATCCCCGTACCATGACCATGAAGTTTGGTGACTATAGGCCCAATGGTTACCGAGGAGAAGACGTTTTAAAATGTTCACGGACGACGACGGACGACGACGGACACATTGCGGTAACAATAGCTCACATGAGCTTCGCTCAGGTGAGCTAAAAACTTTAATCAAAAAACTTTAACCAGACGTATGTTAAAAAGTTAACGTTGAAAAGTCAATTATATAGAAATAATAGGTCAAGGTAAAAAAAATGGTCACATGTTGGATAGTTGTATGTGGTGGGCACCCGTTGGTTATGAAGCTGTGACAGTTTGGTGGTCCTAAGTGGTACAGTACCAAAGAAATGCGAACGCGAAAAACTTAACATTGAAAATGGCTAAGTCGACTGCGTGGAAAAAATGGGTCAAGTTCAAAACAAGAAACGAGGCAAAGCCACGAAGGCCAGGTTTTTTCCAAGCATAGACACTTGGATAACATAATTATACCCACTTTTTGTAGACTAGATGGCCGTGGCCTGCATGTCGCGCCTTGGGGCGAGGCATGGACACTAAAAAAATAGATATAGTAGATGGAAAAACTTTAACCAAAAAACTTTAACCGGACACACGGACGAACGGACGGACGTATGCCAAAATGCTGACGATATCGCGCTTTCCGCAAGCAGGTGTGACAATGATGATAAACACCCATGTGAAGTATCAAGGTATTGGGTGAAGCAGTTGCAGAGATATAGTACACGAAAAAAAATTAACAAAACAAGAGGGCCATGATGGCCCTAATTCGCTCACCTGACTCCATGAACACCAGAGGTGAATGTGACATTGAGTTCATACATGTATATGTTTTAAAAAAAAATAGTGCTATTTTTAGATGGCGGTCATCTTGGATTAAGTGATGACTCTCATTTTACCAAATCTGAAAATGCTTCACCCAAGGATCTTAACTTACTATGAAGTTTGGCCAGCATCGGCCATGTGGTTCCTGAGATACCTTCAATTTGATATATGACATGAGCATATTCGGTCAAAAACAAAATTTGACCCCAATTTGACCCCATGGGCCACGCCCAATTTTGACCCCGGGGTCACCATTTTAACACCTTTGAAAGAGCATTCTACATCGATCATTCCTACCAAGTTTTGTCGAAATCCGGCTGGCGGTTCATGAGAAGAAGATTTTTTAAGAATTTCTGCTATTTTTAGACGGCGGCCATCTTGGATTAGCGACGACCTCCGTTTTAACAACTGAAAAGGCTTCACACATGGACCATAACTATGAAGTTTGGCCACCATGGGCCAAGCGGTTCGTGTGAAGAAGAATTTTGAAATCTCTAATAAAAGAACGACCTTTTGATCTTTCGGCGGTCATCTTGGATGACATGACCAATCAATTTCGACAAAAAATGCACCAGAGCGATCGCCTCTCTGATACCTTCGATTTGATATAGACATGACAATATTTGGTAAAAAATAAAATTTGACCCCAATTTGACCCCACGGGCCACGCCCATTTTTGAACCCGGGGTCACCATTTTAACAACTTTGAAAGAGCATTGTACATCGATCATTCCTACCAAGTTTCGTCGAAATCCGGCAGGCGGATCATGAGAAGAAGATTTTTTAAGAATTTATGCTATTTTTAGACGGCGGCCATCTTGGATTAGCGATGACCTCCATGTTAACAAATCTGAAAAGGCTTCACCCATGGACCATAACTTTTAAGTTTGGCTATCATGGGCCAAGCGGTTCATGTGAAGAAGAATTTTGAAATCTGTAATAAAGAACAACCTTTTGACATTTAGGCGGCCATCTTGGATGACATAACAATCCGATTTGGACAAAAAATGTACCAGAGTGATCGCCTCATTGATACCTTCGATTTGATATATAACATGACCATATTCGGTCATAAATAAAATTTGACCCCACGGGCCACGCCCATTTTTGACCCCGGGGTCACCATTTTAACAACTTTGAAAGAGCATTGTACATCGATCATTCCTACCAAGTTTCGTCGGAATCCGGCTAGCGGTTCATGAGAATAAGATTTTTTAAGAATTTATGCTATTTTAAGACGGCGGCCATCTTGGATTAGCGATGACCTCCATTTTAACAAATCTGAAAAGGCTTCACACATGGACCATAACTTTTAAGTTTGGCTACCATGGGCCAAGCGGTTCATGTGAAGAAGAATTTTGAAATCTCTAATAAAAGAATTACCTTTTGACCTTTCGGCGGCCATCTTGGATGACATAACAATCCGATTTCGACAGAAAATGCACCAGAGTGATCGCCTCATTGATACCTTCAATTTGATATATGACATGACCATATTCGGTCAAAAATAAAATTTGACCCCAATTTGACCCCACGGGCCACGCCCATTTTTGACCCCGGGGTCAACATTTTAACAACTTTGAAAGAGCAATGTACAGCGATCATTCCTACCAAGTTTTGTCGAAATCCGGAATTTGTGCTATTTTTAGATGGCGGCCATCTTGGATTACTTAATGACGTCATTTTAACCATTTTGTAATCCCCCTACCTAAGGACCATGACCAAGAAGTTTGGTGACCATAGGCCCAATGGTTACCGAGGAGAAGACGTTTGAAAATGTTCACGGACGACGACGACGACGGACGACGACGGACACATTGCGGTAACAATAGCTCACATGAGCTTCGCTCAGGTGAGCTAAAAATTCAAAGTAATTTGACCTTGACATTGGGCACAGGATCGCGCTTTCCGCAAGCAGGTGCAACAATGATGATAAACACCCATGTGAAGTATCAAGGTATTGGGTGAAGCAGTTGCAGAGATATAGTACACGAAAAAACTTTAACAAAAACATTCAAAGTAATTTGACCTTGACATTGGGCACAGGATCGCGCTTTCCGCAAGCAGGTGCGACAATGATGATAAGCACCCATGTGAAGTATCAAGGTATTGGGTGAAGCAGTTGCAGAGATATAGTACACGAAAAAACTTTAACAAAAAAATTCAAAGTAATTTGACCTTGACATTGGGCACAGGATCGCGCTTTCCGCAAGCAGGTGCGACAATGATGATAAACACCCATGTGAAGTATCAAGGTATTGGGTGAAGCAGTTGCAGAGATATAGTACACGAAAAAACTTTAAAAAAAAAATTCAAAGTAATTTGACCTTGACATTGGGCACAGGATCGCGCTTTCCGCAAGCAGGTGCGACAATAATGATAAACACCCATGTGAAGTATCAAGGTATTGGGTGAAGCAGTTGCAGAGATATAGTACACGAAAAAAACTTTAACAAAAAATTCAAAGTAATTTGACCTTGACATTGGGCACAGGGGCCGCACGGTTGGGGGTTAGAATGAAAATATGGATGATGATAAACACCCATGTGAAGTTTCAAGGTAATGGGCGAAGCAGTTGCAGAGATATAGTATAACGAAAAAGTTTTAACCAAAAAACTCTAACCAGACGTACGTTAAAAAGTTAACGTTGAAAATGGCTAAGTCAATTACGTAGAAATAATAGGTGAAGGTAAAAAAATGGTCACATGTTGGATAGTTGTATGTGGTAGGCACCCCTTGGTTATGAAGCTGTGAAAGTTTGGTGGTCCTAGGTGGTACAGTACCAAAGAAATGGACTTAAACACGAAAACTTAACATTGTAAACGTGAAAACTTAACATTGAAAATGGCTAAGTCGACTGCGCGGAAAAAATGGGTGAAGTTAAAAAAAAAAGTAACATGTTGGATAGTATATGTGGTGGGTACCCCTTGATTATGAAGCTGTGAAAGTTTGGTGGTCCTAGGTGGTACAGTACGAAAGAAATTGACTTAAACACGAAAACTTAATTAACATTGTAAATGCGAAAACTTAACATTGAAAATGGCTAAGTCGATTACGCGGAAAAAATGGGTGAAGTAAAAAAAAAAGTAACATGTTGGATAGTGATATGTGGTGGGCACCCCTTGATTATGAAGCTGTGAAAGTTTGGTGGTCCTAGGTGGCACAGTAACAAAGAAATGGACTCAAACACAAAAACTTAACATTGATTGTGGACGCCGCCCGCCCGCCCGGCTTTCAAAAAACCTGGCTAAAAAGGTAACATGTTGGCTAGTGATATGTGGTGGGCACCCCTTGGTTATGAAGCTGTGAAAGTTTGTTGGTCCTATGTGGCACAGTAACAAAGAAATGGACTCAAACACGAAAACTTAACATCGATTGTGGACGCCGCCCGCCCGCCCGGCTTTCGCCAATCCAATAGCCTGGATTTTTCCCCCAAAAAAACCTGGCTAAAAATGGTTATCTAAATTATCAGAGGAGTGTACAGTAAACAATTTTCCACCATTTCCTTTGCCGGTCATAAATGACTAATAGTATCACAAGGCTAATAATCATACTGCAAGATGCTTTCAGATCACGTTTAATTTTCATTTGTGGTACATGCTATTTTACCAGATTCATTAAGGTGCACACTACAGGCAGGATTTATACCAACAACAAGATAATAACAATCTACAAACTGTAGAATATTATTCTGAGCATTTTGATAATAAACAGAACAATAAATTCTATTAAAAACACAGTTTATATCTACATCTGTGTAATCAAATATAATTCTGTGTTAGTTTTTTATTGTTTTTCATATAAGACATTGGGCACAGGGGTATAATGAGAAGCTCTATTCTGGTAATTGGACAGCTACCAGTCTGTGTTTACATGACCTTGACTGCTCAAAATGGATAAAGAATCCAGTGACGCTGACTGACAGAACCATGCTTTGTAATCTTTTTCAATAATGATGTTTACGAGTGGACAAAAGTGGGAATAGCTGAAATAAACATTTTGAAGGTATTCCAACAATTTTGATTAAAACGTTAGATGACCAAGGGCGATGTGGAACATGTTTCTCCATTTGACAGATAGGCGTCTTCTGCAAACAATTCTGGAAGTCGGCATGACGTCACACTAACGTCACGTGACCAAGTCGGCCATATTTGTTTGGGGGAAAATTCCCTAATCCCGCTCTGTAAATCATCATTTTCGTCATAATAAATATTAGTTAGAATTAGTCCAGCGACAAATGAACTAAAGAGAAGTTTCAATAAATAAACAAATTTCATGAATATGAACTTAAACTTGATCTAACTGCTGGAATTTAGTTCTTAATAATGCCAGAAAATAGTTAAATTCATTAAGGAAAAGTCGTATTCCACCATGAGCGCGCTGTT
The DNA here is from genome assembly GCA_029237695.1 of Conchocele bisecta. Taxonomy (NCBI): domain Eukaryota; kingdom Metazoa; phylum Mollusca; class Bivalvia; order Lucinida; family Thyasiridae; genus Conchocele; species Conchocele bisecta. The sequence continues at coordinate 67,848,737 of CM055274.1, read as the reverse complement.
CAATAAAGAATACACATATCGTCTATGTCCGACTTCGAGAATGTCCGGAAAACTGACAGTGAAATTTTCCGTGATTAGTGACAAATGCGGTTTACGAAAATTCCCGACGCGGGGGTAATCCCGACAAATGGTTATTATACCCTACACTGTACTGTAGTAAAAAAATATATAACAATGAAAAGTCATGCAGAGCATGATGTTATTAGCCGATCAAATCAGGGTAAAGTGCATCGAACATATGTAGGTGTCTGGTAACATTGTCAATGGTAAACTATTTTCGACCACAGTTCTGTACCCAGCGTTGACATTTTTCTCGATTTTGTGCAGGTTTTGGAAACCCGTTCCCAAATCCATCCAATAGCAGCAATGCCATAGCAGCAATGTTTTGTTGTCACCATTATGTTGCGAAATATTCCAGCGTAACACCTGTACTGTATGCTCTATTTATCTACAAATTACACTCCGCAATACACAAAGTTGTAGTCACTGTGTGTGTGTTTGTCCGAATTCTGTGGCAGCATGCGAGTGGGCGGAGCTACCAGGGCTATATATATCTAGCTGTTACAGTGTCATCTAAAAATAGACGCAAGCTCCTGCGTATTCAGGCACATGCCCAGATTGGCCTAATGTGCCCCATCTGTGATTTTTTGCGCGATGTCGGGCGCAAGACAATCAATAATTTGCGGCATTGACAATAATTAAGGGGGATTGCCGCAATCGCGCGTGCTGGATGCATCCCTGCCATCCCTGCATGATACGTAAACAAATCAAAGTTGCCTATGAAGGGCAATTCTTCGTTTTGATTGGTGGAAAATTTTGTGAATATTAACTACCGTCAAATGACGCGCATAAGCGATCCAATGGGATAAACCCGAGATGCTGGGATAAACCCGAAAATGCTGGGTTACTAGTAAGGAGATTTTGAGCAGAGGTCGATTATAAATTAGCCGAATAAACACATTTTACGCGATTATACGTGGCTGAAACTTGTTCTGTTTAATAAATAAAAGCTTTAAATTAGCCCAATAATCGGCGTATGTTGGCGTATATGGCCATTAGAGCCAACTATGGACTTCAACAACAATAACTTCCGGGTTAAATCTCTTCAGGCGTTCAGCTCATTAAGTATTCAAAATTGTGTTATTTGGCTATAAGTAAAGTTTTAAACGGAGATAATTGCCAAAAATGCAAACTTTATCGGTTGATGCAATTTGGAAGTGATACAGAAAAATTCGCGTTCGTAGATTACCGAATAGCGGAGAAAAGGGTTGCTACAAACTTTTTCAGAATTCGATGGATAACCAACATATTAGCCGATCTATAAATAGATCGGCTAATAATAAGTCCGTCAGCATGCGTACAATAAATGCCATCAAAACCTTAGTGGATGCCCTTTATAGGCCTTGGTCTGCCATCTATGATATTGCACGTGCGATAGTACTTGGCTGTGTGTATGTGGTTCAGACTAATTTGAAATTGTGCTGATTTGAGGCGTTTAAAAAAGTTTTCTTCCACGTTTTTGTTTTATGCATTTCCCGCTGTCTGTCAAATCTTCAACGATAACATCCAACGAGTATTCAAATGAAACGTAACACTGTCTATTTGCACGAATACGGATGTTTTGTCCCACGGACGTTTCGGATCAGGATCGAGCCGGATAGACTAGCTTAAAGTTACATGCCCACCCAATAATCACAAACTGTTCTTTATAGGAATTAAATAAGTATATAATTGTGTTACTATTTCACCAGTTCTAAAAATTACAAGTGCCCGGAAAACAGATATAATCATTTAGTAATATTTATTTTACTGATAGTGACACGCGTTGGTATCAGGCTATTTTCATATGCAAATTTGGCATGATATTTTTTACTCATTTATAGTAATTAAACGCGTCACCTGAAAAAATAATATTTTCGACAGATTATAAAGTATGATCATTGCACATCAAACAATAAATACAGAGAATAAATAGTAATGTCCGTTAACATTTTAAGGAAACACGGTTATCACCCCTGATATCAGTGTGAACATTTTCGTCTAAAATAAAATGTATAATAATGCCAATCAATACGTTGGGTAATGGTGAATGAATGTTTATGTTGCCAGAAAATGTCATACATACAGAATATACAAAAGTATCTGTATCACTATATTATAACCTACTGCGTGGGCATGTACCTTTAAATGTCTCGGATCACATCACAAAAATAACTTGCACATCATTACCATCACCATCACCACCATCACCACCACCATCATCATCATCATCATCATCATCATATGTGAATAATGTCTAAAGCGCGGCCTCCGTCAGTCGTACAACGCCAAACTCAAACTATTTGCAAACTGAACAGAATAGTCTAAGTGAGATGAGCACTAATTCGGACTCTCTTAAAGGTACAAAGTGGACGAAATTCGTTCAGTATCAACGGATCGATGTTGATGACGTGTTATTACTCTGGAAACGTGACTATGAAAAGCTGTATTCGGCAGAAAGCAACATTAACGAGCTCAACAGTCATCAGCTGTCGCGTATAAAACACAAAATACGTAATAACGGTGTACCCCACGTTGATCACGATATTTCAACATTGAATCCAGGAGGTCAAAACATGCACTCATAAGGCCAACATTAAAGGTGCACCGGGATTGGATAATATTCACTTGAGTGTATTGCGAAATGACAGTTGTATTAAGTTATTACACAGTATGATCCAGTTCTGTTTTGAAAAGGTATGGTATCAAGTGATTGGACAGAGGGACTTATTAAGCCAATCCCGAAGTTGGACGCCAATGACCCAAGACACCGCTTAAGATTCAGACCTATCACATTAATATCAATCCCGTGCAAAATATACGCGCACATACTAAATTGCAGACTGACCAAATGGGTTGAACAAAACAACATTCTTGTGGACGAGCACAATGGCTTCAGGCATAAGAGATCCTGCATTGAGCACATGTATGCACTATATTCAATTATAAATAAACAAGCACAAAATGAAAAAGCGTTCAACATGCGTTTGCTTTATTTTCTCCCTTTATAGTAACGACTTGGTAGCATAAATAAAGGCAATATACTGCGGTGTCGATATTGATGGAACAGAACTATGAGTTCTACTTTACGCTGATGACGTCGCACTAATTGCCCCAACAGAAGAATCCATTCACACTATGATAAATACAGCAAACCAGTGGTGCGTGAAGTGCGTGAAGTGGCGTATTTAATTAAGTTTAGGGCATTTCCACCCTGCTTCTGCTGTTAGGTCCGATGTCCGATTCACATATGGTAACTTGGATATCTTAGAGTGACTTTTAAGTGTTCCAAAATACTTTATTAATCTCTGGTTGAGCCTGTGCTCTTTTACGCTAGTGGAATTTGGGCTAACAAATCACAACTAAACTAGATTGGTCAGTAAGCTAGGCCTACGGAATACCTCCGCGTGGGCCCAGGTACCCCTAAATATGTAAAAATGTCCAAGTGTGTGGGCTTGTGACCATGACTCTGGGCTTAGCGGGGGTGGCACGAACGTGACATTGTCACAGGGTGGTAGAGGTCCATTGGAGCAATGCGTGTGTGAAATGTGAAGCAGATCCAAGCAAGGAAATATAAGTTATAACCGATTTCTCTGATGTTACGTTTTGTAAAGGGACTAAGTATGTTACATTGACCTCGAAATCAGCGGGGATTTGTCACAGCATGATAGTATATAGAGCCTTAGAGGAATGCATGCATGAAATATTAAGAATTTTAGATGAAAGAAATAGAAGTTATAACATATTTCTCTGATGTTAAGTTTTGTAAAGAGACTAAGTATGTGACCTTAACATTGGGATCAGCGGGGGCTGGACGGTCGTGGATTTGTCACAGCATGATAGTACAAACTTAACGGAATGCACAAGTGAAATAATAAGAATTTACAATGAAGGAAATAGAAGTTATAACTTATTTCTCTAATGTTAAGTTTTGTAAAGAGACCAACTATTTGCCATTGACCTTGGGATCAGCGGTGGTTGGACGGTGGTTCGCGCAGCATGGTAGTAGAGCCTTACAGGAATGCATGTGTGAAATATCAAGCATTTTCGATGAAGGAAATAGAAGTTATAACATATTTCTCTGATGTTAAGTTACAGCTTCAGAACTTTTAACAATCAGCTCAAATCCAGATATTACTTGAATCAACGTTTTTAGACGAACTTGTACTCACTCAAACGCAACTCAACGCAGACTCCATGTATACCATAGAACATTCTATACGACGCCTGTGCTACATTCTTCATAGTGAGCGACAGAAATACGTAACAAATATTAGCATCAGGAAGCACATTCGTCCTGGCGCACAACGTTAGTTAACAACAGATATAAAACAAATCAGATTCAATTGTATTATATATTTACATACTGGTTGAGGTTGCATTGTGGTGAAGGAGCAGTTCTACTATGCACTCCATTGAGTGGCTTGAAGAAAGAAAGAAAGAAAGAAAGAAAAGAAAACGCAGTTGGTAAAAGAGCATTTCACAGTAGATTTCTGTCGGTTTTCTGAACATGTAGGACCCTATGGGTGACCTGTAAAAGAAAAGTAAAAATAAAAAATATACACACGCGTATATATCATTATATATAGAAGTCATATTTCCCGCGGATGTAGTCACATGACACACTTGTTTTGACTCGACACTATATAAGTCATCGACTACGTCAGCGATAACATTCAGTTCTCGCAATGCTAAATTCGGTTATATTGTAAAAGGCACTGGACCTCAGCTATACATAACTTATAAAGTGATGAAGCAGAACAGAATTTTTTTAATTCTGTATGTGTATCGTATTTCTGAATCCAAGTGTACATATAAGTTGCCTGTAAACAATTAGGGATTGAAAAAGTTAGTTACTGAATATGATCTACTAGCATCATTGTGATCACCATGTTAAACTGGTCATTGATTGGATTAACCCACTTCATGCAAGATATAAACAATTTGCCGATTAGAAAAAAACAATGACTATTTTTTATTATTTCTCATCAAAACGTTATGGTGTTACCACTCAGTAGAACCGTCTCGACGAGACGGTTCTACTGAGAGGTAACACCATTTACTTTCTTTGAGAAATAAAGCAAATAGAAAAGAAAATGTTGGTAAAGTTTAATACCTCTGAATGTAACGAATGTAATTTAAATATATATTCACTGCACAATATCCTGATCTGGTGTCAGGTTCTCTTACCATGCGTGTATCCCAGTAAGGATGGATACATATACCCATGCACTGGATTCACCATACCAAGCTATCACAAGTGACTGGTGACAGAAATGGCTATTTTGTATGAGACGTTCCTCATTCGAGCCCGAGAAAGGAACTTTATACCATTTGCAACAGTTGTCCACTTGCACATTCTCATAGCAGGAACACTGGTATTATCTATTTCTCTTGGTACCAGAAACGACGACTCATTGACAGGTGAACAGCAAAGTTCGCAGGCTGATCAGGAGCTTTGCTGATCACAAGTAAGACCCCTATTATCACACCATGTCCCATTTGACAACGATCTCGGTTTGAAGAATCGCTGTCACTCTCTCCCTGACGACTCCCAGTAGTTTTATTTCCACATTCTGAGTTCCCGATGTGTGCAGACAGCACAGACAATAATTCCATCAATTCTGTCTCAAAAACCGGAAGTAATTTTAAACCTGTTCATACGCGTCTATTAACCATTTATATTCCGAGGATACATACTGTTCCTTATGGCTAAATACTAAATATTTGTCTTATTTGTTTTAGAAGTATATATTGCTACCACCATTGATGTATCTATCTGAGATATATAAATGAGAGATGTGGTTAAGTTGTGGAACAATATAACCCGACAAGAAATTACATTATTCACTAGAGTGGAGAAAATATATAGACATAAACGTTTCTTTGACAAAATGGCAAACAGCACAAAATAACAATTCGTTCCCTCAATTTAATTAGAGGGATCGAATTGTTATATCGTGTGAACGAATTGTTAATTCGAGGGAACAAATTGTTAAATTGAGGAAACAAATTGTTATTTCGTGGGAACGAATTAATAAAGAGTTGTCAGAAGACAACGAAGCTCGCCTGTTAACAGCCTTCACTTAAACTTGGCACAGTTGCATAAACAAACATGAATATTATATAACTTGACCTTGGGTTAAAGGGCGTGCGATGGACCTTGACATTGGGGTCAGTGGTGCAAGGTAGGTCGTGGGTTTGCTATAGCATAATATAGCATATTAAGATGAATGCATGTATGAAATATCAATGCGCTCCCTGAAAACAGAAGTAAAACAAAATTTAACCCAACGTTATGTTTATGAACGCACTAAGTTATTGATTTTCTACAGCATGATAGCTATTCACATGAGGAATGCATGTATGGATGTGCTAAGTTTGTGACCTTGACCTTGAGGAAGGGGGGGGGGGGGGAGTGTGGGTCATGTATTTGCTGTAGCACAATAGAGGATCATCAGATGAATGCATGTATGAAATATCAAAGCGTTCCCTGTAAAGAAACAAAAGTTACCCAACATTTACACCAACGTTAAGTTTATGAACATGCTAAGTTTGTGACCTTGACCTTGGGGTAAGGGTTGTGTGGTGGGTTGTGGATTTGCTACAGCATGATAGAGGGTCATCTGAGGAATGCATGTATGAAATATCATATCAAGGCGTTCCATGAAAGGGAACAGATGTTATAAGACATTTACCCCAACGTTAATTTTATGAATGTGCTAAGTTTGTGACCTTGACCCTGGGGTAAGGGGTTGGGTGGTGGGTCATGGATTTGCTATAGCACGATAGAGTATCATCAGATGAATGCATGAATGAAATATCAAGGCGTTCCATGAAAGGAAACAGATGTTATAAGACATTTACCCCAACGTTAAGTTTATGAATGTGCTATGTTTGTGACCTTGACCTTGGGGAAAGGGGTGGGTCATGGATTTGCTATAGCACGATAGAGTATCATCAGATGAATGCATGTATGAAATATCTAGGCGTTCCCTGTAAAGAAACAGAAGTTATAAAAAGACATTTACTCCAACATTAAGTTTATGATGTTGATCTTGGGGAAAGAGGTGGGGGGGGGGGGGGTAATGGATTTGCTGTAGCACAATAGAGGATCATCAGATGAATGCATGTATGAAATATCAAAGTGTTCCCTGTAAAGAAACAGAAGTTACACAACATTTACCCCAACGTTAAGTTTATGAAAATGCTAAGTTTGTGACCTTGACCTTGGGGTAAGGGTTGGGAGGTGGGATGTGGATTTACTACAGCATGATAAAGGGTCATCTGAGGAATGCATGTATGCAATATCAAGGCGTTCCATGAAAGGAAACAGATGTTATAAGACATTTACCCCAACGTTAAGCTTATGAATGTGCTAAGTTTGTGACCTTGACATTGACCTTGGGGTAAGGGGTGGGCGGTGGGTCATGGATTTGTAATAGCACAATAGGTTATAATCAGATGAATGCATGTATGAAATGTCAAGGCGTTCCATGAAAGGAAACAGATGTTATAAGACATTTACCCCCACGTTAAGTTTATGAATGTGCTAAGTTTGTGACCTTGACCTTGGGGTAAGGGGTGGGTCATGGATTTGCTATACCACAATAGAGTATCATCAGATGAATGCATGTATGAAATATCAAGGCGTTCCATACAAGGAAACAGATGTTATAAGACATTTACCCCAACGTTAAGTTTATGAATGTGCTAAGTTTGTGACCTTGACCTTGGGGAAATGGGTGGGATGTGGGTCATGTATTTGCTATAGTACGATAGAGTATCATCAGATGAATGCATGTATGAAATATGAAGGTATTCCCTGTCAATAAACAGAAGTTACACAACATTTACCCCAAAGTTAAGTTTATGAATGTACTAGGTTTGTGACCTTGACCTTGGGGTAAATGTTGGGCGGTGAGTCGTGGATTTGCTACAGCATGATAGAGGGTCATCTGTGGAATGCATGTATGAAATATTAAGGGGTTCCAAGAAAGGAAACAGATGTTATAAGACATTTACTCCAACGTTAAGTTTATGAATGTGCTAAGATTGTGACATAGACCTTGGGGTAAAGGTTGGGTGGTGGGTCATGGATTTGCTACAGCATGATAGAGGGTCATCTGAGGAATGCATGTATGAAATATCAAGGCGTTCCATGAAAGGAAACAGATGTTATAAGAAATTTACCCCAACGTTAAGTTTATGAATGTGCTAAGTTTGTGACCTTGACCTTGGGGTAAGGGTTGGGCGGTGGGTCATGGATTTGCTACAGCATGATAGTGGGTCATCTGAGGAATGCATGTATGAAATAACAAGGTGTTTCATGAAAGGAAACAGAA